>PVLC010008889.1:0-56810 GCA_004027655.1 Graphiurus murinus
CACAGACTTACAGTCAACTGATTTTTGACAAAGGAGCCAAAAATATACACTGGAAAAAGGATAGCCTCTTCAATAAATGGTGTTGGCAAAACTGGTTAACCATATGCAGGAAACTAGAAATAAACCCCACTTTCTCACCCTGCACAAGAGTCAACTCAAGGTGGATCAAAGACCTGGACGTCAGGCCAGAGACCTTGCAGCTACTTGAAGAGGGCATAGGCCCAACACGTCAACACATAGGCACAGGTAAAACCTTTCTCAACAAGACCTCAAAAGCACAAGCAACTCAAAGGAAGATCTATACATGGGATTGCATTAAACTGAAGAGCTTCTGTGCAGCAAAGGAAACTATCAAGAACCTCAACAGAGAACCCATAGAGTGGGAGAAAATTTTTGCCAGCTACTCTTCTGATAGAGGAATGATATCTAGGATATACAGAGAACTCAAGAAACTCACAGCTAAGAAAGCAAACAATCCAATCAAAAAATGGGCAAAGGATCTAAATAGACACTTCACAAAAGAAGAAATACAAATGGCCAATAAATGTATGAGGAAATGTTCCACATCATTGGAGTTAGGTGAAATCTCAAAACTACCTTGAGATTTCACTTAACTCCAATCAGAATGTCAATCATAAAAAACACAAACAACAACAAATGCTGGCGAGGGTGTGGAGAAGTGGGCACCCTAATACATTGCTGGTGGGATTGCAAATTAGTTCAACCACTTTGGAAAACAGTATGGAGGATCCTCAGATGAATGGGAATGAACCTACCATATGATCCAGCAATACCAACTTCTGGGTATCTACCCAAAAGAATAGAAACCAAACTACCAGACAGATGCATGTGTATCTATGTTTATAGCTGCACAATTCACAATTGCCAAACTATGGAAACAGCCAAGATGTCCATCAACAGATGAATGGATTACAAAATTCTGGGATATATACACAATGGAATTTTACTCAGCCATAAAGAAGAACAAAATCATGTTATTTGCAGGGAAATGGATGGAGCTGAAAAACATTATGTTAAGTGAGATTAGTCAATCACAAAGAGTAAAAAAGCATATGTTCTCCCTAATATGTGGGTGCTAGGGAGAAGATGAGGCATACGAGGTTCTCCAAATGAAAAAGGAGAAACCCTAGATAAGCAAAGAAGTTGACTTAACCAAAGGGGATGGATGGGGACGGAGGGGGGGACACCCTAATGCACATGATGTACTTTCACAAATATATCAAGGTCAATCACTAAACTGAACTTGAGAAGGAGGGCGGGCAAGGGAGTGGGGTGGGAATTGGGGAAGGGGTTAAATGAGAAACGTGTGCATATATGCCTTTATCAGCTTTTACCTAACAAAGATATATGATTACAATGCACCAATTAATATAAAAAATAAAACAGTACAGGATCAAAACTTAATTATTTTAAATATTACATATTATAAACATTACAAATTTTAAATATTACAAATAAAAAATATTTTTATTTTTCTTCATGTCCCATAGGTATTATATTCCTTTCTATATCTCCTTTCTTGGCAAAGGATTTCATTTTATATTTTAACACTCTAATACTAATAAAAAGTCTTTCCACCTTTTTATACTTTTATTGGTGCATTATAGTCTCACATGTGGTTCATAATGGTAGTGACATGTGTGCACACAGTAAGAACACATTTGTATCAATGAGTACTCACTTGAATTAGATAACCAGTTAATATAGTAGAGACTAGGCTTGAAAAGTTGAACTGATTGTCCCTATGTTTCTACTACTGGACCTTATATTACAGACACATTAATTGCTTATAAACATTAAAGCAATATCATGTATCCCTCACCCTGTCTTCACTCTGTTTTTTACTCTCTTGTTGCTCTCACAGGCTCTCTTATTTGAGGGCCCCAAAGATTAGCTCCGATAAGTGATATTGCCTTGGTGTCTTCTCTTGTCACTTTTGACACTGATTGACCCTATCTGGCTCAGGGAAGTGGTAATACACTGCTTTAGTCTTACTCTTTTCATTGCTTTCCTTGTGACAAAGGAAAAGATTATGACCCTCTTGATAAAAGCTTGAACTAGAGTATGTGTGGGCAAAATACAAAACTAGAAAGAAATGTCTCAACACACTTTCAGGTTTTTCCTGTTCCTAAAGGGTCATGTAGTTAAATGCATTTCACTCTCTCCTTATGTTCCTCATGGTCATTGTATCTGCAGGGATATTTATAGATGACTTTCTAGGGAATTTCAACTGGGAGATATGATTAAAGAAATCTAACAAAATGGAAGAATGTTTCATATACTAGTAAATTTAATTGAATGCAAATTCCATGCTACATAGCATAAATAGTTTCACATTCTAAAAGTAATTATCTGATAACTTTGCCTATTGCAAAGTACACTAGGATGATTAAGTATGATTTAAAAATAATAGATTACTTATTTGTACTTAATTTTGATATTAGAAACATTTTTATTAAAATGTTAATAAATCCTAATTATAAAAATTAATGGAGTTGATGGTGACATTTATAAGCATGCATATGTAATGCTTTTTTCTTACTCCCCTCCCTATTTTTTCCTTGCTTTCCCCTCCCCTCCCCTCCCCCCCCACCATGCCCTTCCTTTTTCCTAATAGTCTCTCTTCTACATTCCTGTCATATTTCTGTGTCTGGTTTCTTTCACTTAACATCATGACCTCTAGTTCCATCTGATTTTCTGCAAATAACATAATTCCATTCTTCCTTATGGTTGAGTAATATTCCCTTGTCTATAATCCATCAGATTTTCTTGGTCCATTCATCTCTTGATGGGCACTTTAGACTTATTCCGTACCTTGGTTATTGTGAATAATCCTATAAAAAAAACAAGGGAATGTAAGTATGTCTTATATACTGACTTCATTTCTTTTGGATATATACTCAAGAGTGGTATGGTATGGTGGTAGCTATATTTTTAGTTTCTTGAAGAATTTTCATATTGTTTTTCATAGTGGCTATACTAATTTATGCTCCCAGCAACAGTGTATAAGAGTTTCTTTTTTCTTCACATCTTCACCCTCATTTTTTATAACAACCATTCTAACTGTGGTGATTAAATATTAATGAAATTTTGACTTGCTTTTCCCTGATGGCTAAAGATTTTGAGCATTTTTCATATAATTGTTAGCTTTTTAATTTCTTATTTAATAAGCACCTATACCTATCATTTGCTCATTTATTGCTTTGATTACTTGTTTTAAATGTTTTTAGCTTTTTATATATTCTGGATATTAATATTCTTGTCAGATTAACACCTGGCAAATATTTTACCCATTCTGTAGATTGACTCTCTACTCCATTAATTGTCCTTTCTGTTGTGCAGAAGGTTTTTAATTTGATGAAACTTTATTTGTCAATTCTTGACTTTATTTCCAGAGCTTTGGAGTCCTATTCAGGAAATTGTTGCCTGTGCCAATATTCCAAAGCATTTAGCCCATGCTTTACTTTAGTAGTTTCAAAATTTCAGGTCTTACCTTAAGATATTTAATCTATTTTAAGTTGATTTTTGTATAGGATGAGAGATAGGGATCTAGTTTCAATTTTCTACAGTGTAACTGGTAAACCTAGATTTGTGAGAAGGGTTAGGGATGACTTTCAGTTCTTTACAAAGAACAAAGATAGGGGTTCAGAGAAGCCCTGGAATGGAAAGAGATCAGTAGTTGACAGGAACAAATGGACATGGTGTTCTAATCTGGAAATGTTGTCAGCTCCATACAACTAAATTGTAAAACATACGGTGCCAAGTAGAAAAGGGGTACTAAAGAGATAAGCATAAACTTGATCATGAAAAATGTATGTCTCTCAAAGATGACTTGACCTTTTTCTTATAAGTGAAGGATATAAATTAAGACTATTTTGTAAAACAAAGAGTGAATTAGTCACATTTGATTTTGCACAGATCTGTCCAAGGGAAATTGGTTGAAAGAAGTTAGATAAGATGGAGAAAACAGTCCAGGAGTCTACTGAAAATAGCATTGGATAATATACCATAAGTCATTCCATAGTCATAAGGATTAACTTACAGGGCTACTGTTTTTGAAATGTTACTTATTTTACTTATTTGTTTTATACTTTAAGATTTCAACAAGAAGAAAAACTAATGCCAACCATGGGAATTAATTCTCCTGGGAAAATGGTAGTCTGAGTAATATAAGAATTTGCTCAACTTCTTAGGCACAGGGTTTATTTCCTACAATTCTTTCTTAAAACAATCTGCCTAATGCACGATTACAATTATTTCAAAAAGACAGTAAGAAGATTAAATCACGACTATATACAAATAGCTGAGCACAGTGCAGGAAAATTAATTTTAATACACAGAAAACTCTATTAGTCAATTTTATAGATCTTTGATTATTTTCTTGAAATAAGCTTCTTGAGAAGTGCTTGGATTGTGATAAGGTTGTTTTTCAATGTAAGACATGTCCTAGAGCCAGTAGGGGGCAGCAGAGGACCAGTCCCAAACACAAAAATTTGGGCACTACCTCCTGAGTCACACAGCAGGTGAGACCAGTTCTTGGACTTTCTCAGAAATCCAGACTGGGTGAAAATAGAAGAACTAAAGCTGTATTAAATGTGCTTACATAACTAAGTTATGAGCTAAGGTTTGAGAAAGTAGACATCCAAATTGAAGACTGGAAAGCCAACTGAAATGAACAACAGGGTCAGCTAGGCCACAACCAGTTGCAAAGTAAGGTCCTAATGAGTAGTTAGTAAGGGGCTACAATGAACTTGACATGCATTCCATCAGAGTTTCAGTTCTTGGACAGAAGATTCTTGTGATATGGAAGAGGCCACACTTGCCTCTAAAACAGGGCTGCTCTCTGCCCTATTGAAGAAGCTATTTTGTGTCTAATGTGTCAGAATCCCTCATGCCCACATCCTTTGCATGGATTTAGAATGGGCATGACACTTATTAAAACATTGTCAGCAAAGTTAGGCAAGAAACTGAAAAACAGGGGTTGGTGGGGGAGCACAGATTCGAAGGACAGTTTTTAAAATTTGGCCCTCCTTATACACAAGACATTGGAGAACTTTACATCTAGAGAGAAGAGCCTAGTGCTGCAACTATTGTAATTTACTCTGCTTCCTTTCTATGCTCCCACAATAAAATTGTCCTTTATTGACATGATGGTGATCTCTATAGGAGCATATACAGTGGCTTTTAATGGGGGAAGGTTAAGGAGTTTGCCTTTAGCAATGAAAAGATGTAGAGAACATATGTGAAGAGCAGTGAATATAGCAGGGAGCTCTGGTGGTTCAGTTAAGATGGAGTCAATTATTCTGATTCTGTCAAATCAAAGTGTGTTATGTTTTCCAGTCTCTTGATTTTGCAGAACAAAACAGCCTGTTGAATAAAAATTATAATGTCAGAACTCAGCTTTTGCCAAATCATGGTGCATATTGCAGTTCATACAGCCACACCATGCTCTGGAAATCAGAGGGATCTTAGCTTAAATTCTATTATTTTTATAAGTTGATTTTGTTGGATCAATTGGTAGGTAGTTATAATTTTAGTGATCACATTTTCCTCTCTACAAAACTACATAAGAAAGTGGGTGGTGGACAAAGTTTCTCCCATGGGTCATGTTGATGAGGTAGCCTAGAAAGTGGAATGTTAGGTAGAAGGATGGTATCGGGAGAATTCATAAAAATATAGTTTTAATATAGCCTTTTAAAAATCTGGAGAGTAAAGCCAACTCCACCCCTTGGAAGTTTTTCTTTGTCTCTTTCACCGCCAAACTCCGGAAAAGCTCAGCCCCCACCTAAAGCCCACATCCATACTGGAACCTGGAAAGAGGAGGATCCAACTTTTCTGTGACCAGCCCCCACCTGAGGAGCGCACCTATCGCCCAGCCCACATGAAACCTGAGGAAGGGGGCTGAGGAGAAGAGGACCCCACCCTCTCTTATAGCTTTCTGCACCTCTCTTTGTTCGCCCCTTTTCTCTTGGGACCTGACCTTCGACCTGTCCGGGTAACCGGGGATTCCCCCTTCCCTCTGGGGACATGCACTTGGACTTGTCCGGGTGACCTATTCCCTTTCCATTCCCCCTCCATTTTATCCCTTTCTCCCAGTTTTCCCTTAAATTTTAATAAATCCTGCCAGATGTTTTGACTGGTATGTGTTGAAAATTCTTTTCTTCACGATACCAAGGACCTACGGATTTTGGGGTTCATTGTACCCCATAACATTGTGCTATGTTTGGATAGATCTGAAAATTGAGGGGAACTAAATCATCTTCAGAAAAAGATTTTCATCTCTTTAAACTCTTTCAATAATGTAACTATTATCAAGAACAATGTCTTCATTTATTGAAAATATTCTGAATTACTGCTATCCTACACATTTCATCATGTCTAAATGTCCAAATCTGTGACTTGTGACTGGACTGGAGTGTCACTGGCGGCCCATAGTATTTTTTTTTTTGGTCCTCAAGAAGAATGTTTAAATCTTCCTCTATCACATTGAGGATGGCTTGTCTGTTGCTCCCATTCTGTTGCAAAGAAGGTCATTCTTCTTCTGAGGCTATGGATTGAAATGCTCCCCTTCATATAATGAAGCCTTAACTTCCAGCACCTTATTTGGAATTGGACTGTTTCTGAAGTAATTGGATAGAATAAAGTCATTAGGGAGGACTTACATACAATTGGACTGGCATTCTCATAAAAAGTGGTAATTTGGACAGAAAGAAAGACACAGGGAAAATGTGAAGTTTTTAGTTAACATTTCTATAAGGCAGAGAGCAAGTAGGAACTGAGAGAGAGGCCTGGAATGCATCTTTCCCTAGATCCTTCAAAGGGAAAATGACCTTTTGATATCAGACTTTTAGCCTGTAGAACTGTAAGACCATATATTTCTATTACTTAAGCCACTCAGTTCTGGTACTTTGTTTGGGTATTCCTATAAAATTAATGCAAAAGGCAGCACATCTCTACTGAGCATTCTATTGGTAGTTAATATGGCTTATTTCTCAGGTCTGTGTTCTCTCCAGGACTATCTCCCTTAAGAAATTGTTCAATTGATCCCTAAATTTGCACCAGAAATAGAACCTTTCCGTGATATATGATTTAATTTCCATTTTTCTATCTTGTGACCACTGAGGCAGAATTTAACTTTCATTTAAGACTCTTTTTAAAGTTGAATTTGCAAACTTTTATTATACTTTTGTTGGCAATAATTATAAGCAAATAAGGAAATAGATTCTATCCAGTCAAAGGAAATTACATGAAGAATGGAAGAACTAATACGTCAGCACTCTGAATGATTTCATTATGATGATGTGTCTTATAAATATCCACAGGCAGCCAACTCTGCTCACCATGTCATGAGAGTAGGCTCAATGATGGTATTGAAGTCCTACCAGGTGTGGTGTAATTGTTTTCCATACTTTAATATTGATATTTTGCAAACCTCTCTTTCACATTTCATTTCAGGGCTTCAGAGCTAAGCATCAACAAAGTTATGAGATAAGTGGAACTCAAAATTAAATGCCATCATAATAGCTTTAAGAAATTGTTAATGTGAAAGTTGAATATGAAAATAAACTCAGAAAGTAAGTGAAGATGTTTACTTACAAAGGGGCATATGAATATATGTTAAGCAAAATAAAACACTAAATTATGAAAGTGCAACTCTAAATGGTGAAACTTGCCATATGATTTGAAAAATACTGGCTTTGAATCCTTGACTAACACAGGCAACATGGAAAAGGGTTCAGTGTATCTTTTATGGTTTGAAGGAAACAGTCTAGATATATGTAGCCCCTTCCAATATTGTCTCAATTTTTTTTGGTCTAAGTAACCCCAATTTACTGAGTTAGACATCAACACATATGAGATGATCAAAATATTTTTTAATTTATTTTTATTTTTTTATTATTCGTACAATGTAAGCAGACGTCTTTGTTAGGTACAAATTGAAAATGACATATGTGCCCACATTTCTCATTTGACCCCTTCCCCCAATTCCTACCCTGCTCCCTCGCCCTCCCTCCCTCTCAGGTTCAATTTAGTGAGTAACCTTGATGTACATTAGGGTGTCCCTGCCCCCCCATCAAACCCTTTCGGTTAAATCAACTTCATTGTTTATCGAGGGTCTCTCCTTTTCCATCTGAAGACTCTCTTATGCCCCATCTTCTCGCTAGCATCCGCATATTAGGGAGAACATATGCTTCCTTACTCTTTGTGACTGGCTAATCTCACTTAACATAATGTTTTCCAGTTGCATCCATTTCCCTGCAAATAACATGATTTTGTTCTTCTTTATGGCTGAGTAAAATTCCATTGTGTACATATCCCACAGTTTTGTAATCCAAACATCTGTTGATGGACAGATAGAGGTCTAATATCTAGGATATACAAAGAACTCAAGAAAATAAAAATATTTTTTATTAGGAAAATATCGTTTCAATATAGAGATGATAGAATTGAAAATAGAAATGAAAACATATGTCAAACTTAATATATCTAAACTTTAGTGTTATGTCTAGGAATAATATGTATCAATTAACATTTAAAATGTTTCCAATGTGTAATAATTTGATATAATAGATTATCCGAGATTATATTAGATTATATTTACAATTTAAAATGCATGATTGATTTTAGTTTGCGATACCATCACAAAATGAAGAGTAATTTAGGTCTTGCATGTTAAAGCATACATTTGAAGGGCACAAAAAAATCAGAATTATTAAATTTTAAAAGGGTTCAAATGAAAATTACAATTAGCTTGTAAATAAAACTTTTTCAAGGTAGTTATATTTATCTTGAATTCATCAAATAAGGAAAAGTTGAAAATTATTGTTTTTTTATTAAATTAAAAATAGAATCACACTGTTTAAATGGGAAAAAAATGTTTCCAAATTTGGGTCTTTAACATACTGAATATTAATTTTAAATCTAAGAGACAATAAATGCTATTCTTTAAGAATAAAACCACCAGGAGCATCATGAAATCCATTTGGATACTATGCTGTAGCCTAAGTTTTATTATGCAACAAATATTTGAAAGCCAGCTATTCCAGGCTGGTTCTTATCTTTGCTGCAGTATCAAACAGTGAAAAACGATGACAGATGCCGTTGTCAAACTGTCAGTTTCTTCTTGTGAAAAAGTTTTGAGTAGTTTTGATTTATATCTCTCTGATTGCTAATGATGTAGAACATTTCCTCATACATTTATCGACCATTTGTATTTCTTCTTTTGTGAAGTGTCTATTTAGATCATTTGCCCATTTTTTTTTTTTTTTTTTTTTTTTTTTTGTGGAACTGGGGATTGAACTCAGGGGCATTCTACCTTCGAGCTACACCCCCAGCCCTATTTTTTATTCCTTATTTTGAAACCGAGTCTCACTAAGTTGCGGAGTGCCTCACTAGGTAGCTGAGGCTGACCGCGAACCCGGATCCTCTGGTCTCAGCCTCCTGAATGCTGGGATTACAAGCGTGCGCCACCACGCCTGGCTCATTTGCCCATTTTTTATTAGATTTTTTTTTTCTTAGCTGTGAGTTTCTTGAGTTCTCTGTATATCCTAGATATGAGTCCTCTGTCAGATGAGTAGCTGGCAAAGATTTTCTCCCACTCTGTGGGTTGTCTGTTGAGGTTCTTGATAGTTTCCTTTGCTGCACAGAAGCTCTTTAGTTTAATGCAATCCCACGTATTGATCTTCCTTTGAGTTGCTTGTGCCTTTGGGGTCTTGTTGAGAAAGTTTTGACCTGTGCCTATGTGTTGAAGTGTTGGGCCTATGTTCTCTTCAAGTAGCTGCAAGGTCTCTGGCCTAACTTCCAGGTCTTTGATCCACCTTGAGTTGACTCTTGTGCAGGGTGAGAAAGTGGGGTTTATTTCCATTTTCCTGCATATGGTTAACCAGTTTTGTCCATACCATTTGTTGAAGTGGCTGTTCTTTTTCCAGGGTATGTTTTTGGCTCCTTTGTCAAAAATCAATTGACTGTAAGTGTGTGGGTTTGTTTTTGAGTCTTCTATTCTGCTCCATTGGTCTATGTGTCTGTTTTTGTGCCATGTACCTAACACCAATTAGAATGGCAATCATCAAAAACACAACCAACAACAAATGCCTGTGAGGGTATGGAGAAGTGTGAACCCTAATACATTGTTTGTGCGATTGCAGATTAGTTCAACCACTTTGGAAAACAGTATAGAGGATCCTCACATGAATGAGAATGCACTTACCATAAGATTCAGCAATACTGCTTCTGGGTATCTACACAAAAGAGTGGAAACCATACTATTAGACTGATGCATGTGTATCTATGTTCATAGCCGCACAATTCACAATTGCCAACTATGGAACCAGCCAAGATGTCCATTGACAGATGAATGGATTACAAAACTATGGAATATGTACACAATGGAATTTTACTCAGCCATAAAGAAGAACAAAATCATGTCATTTGCAGGGAAATGGATGGAACTGGAAAACATTATGTTAAGTAAGATTAGTCAAACACACAAAGTAAAAAATTATATGCTCTCCTTAATATGCAGAAGCTAGGAAGTAAATGGGACATAAGAGGGACTCTAGATGAAGGAGAAACCTTAGATGAGCAAAGATGGTGATTTAATTGAAGGTGATGGGAAGGGGGGGAAACACACTAATGCACATGATGTACTTTCACAATCATATCAAAGTCAATAACTAAACTGAGCTTAGAAGGAGGGCTTGGGAGGGAATGGGATGGGAATTGGGGGAGGGTTAAATGAGAGATGTGTGCATGTATGCTTTTACCAGCTTGTACCCAACCAAGATGTATGATTACAATAAACCAATAAAAAATGTTTTGAGTATCAAAGCACACTCAGTTCCAGGTCCTCATTTTTAGGAACTGTTACAGATCTTTTTTGTCTCTAAATATGGCAGATAATACTATTTAAAAAGTATTAGCTGCCATATAGAGGTCAGTCGTATTTTGTTAGCTGTGATTCTTTTTTTTGTAGTAGTAGTACTGGAGATTGAACCCAGGGACATTCTACCTCCCTACCCCCAAGCTACACCCCCAGCCCTATTTTTTATTTTTATTTTGAAACAGGGTCTCACTAAGTTGCAGAGGGCCTCACTAAGTAGCCAAGGCTGGTGGCAAATCTGGGATCTTCCTGTCTCAGCCTCCAAGTACTGGGATTACAAGCCTGTGCCACCACACCCAGCTTGTTAGCTATGATTCTTAAACTGCTAAAGGTGCCACTTAGGCTATGTGAAAAGCAATTAGCATTGCAATTCTGTTATGTTCCCACTTTTTGGATTAACCAATTCTGCATCCTAAGGCACTCAAGTTTGACTGTAACTTTTGCTTTCTGCAAAAGCCATCATTTAGATCAATGATGAACATGTAACATGATTTTTTTAAAATACAACTCTGAATTCTTGAAATTCAGAGGTATTTATGTAACTATTTAACTTTCTATAGTGGTTTCAGAATACAGACACATGTATGAAAGACGAGTGTTTTAGCATTTAGTAAGACATGTAATAGTGGGTTTGTTTGCTGTTTTGTCTTGTCTGCATTTTTGTTTCCTTTTTTCATACATGTATCTGTATGCTCCACCCTGAATTTTCCAGAAGTCAATCTTAGTTTTGGTCATCCATCTTAGATCATAGTTGCTTGCAGAATGTTAAACTTTGTTTCAGATTTACTGTGTGTCTTGGAAAGTAGCCAATCCCAAACCTTCCCTAAATCAGGGTGAGGGGCAGGATTGAGTTAGGGATAAAAACCAAGCAGACTGCCTATTCCATGTGCTTACTAACTTGACTCTATGTCAGCTGCACACCCTCTGCAGAAGTAAATTGCCTTGCCAAGTTACTTTCGGTTCTGTGTGGTTTATTTGCAGTTTCCCCAGAAACTGTTTCAAACAATTTGGGGGGCATATCCAGTATCCTTGCCATTTAAGTAAGTGCTATGGGCTCCCCATTTAGGAAGAGACATGTCCTACTGCTTCCTTGTTATGGTCTCTGGGTTCTGGGAGCAACTTGGCAGATTCCTAACTGTCCGAGACCCCACAGAAAGTCTCTTGGCAAAGAGGGAGGAAGGGCCCTAGCAAAACCAAGCGACCGGGTAGGGTTACTTTGTGCATAAACCGAGGATAAGAAACACTATAAGAGGTGGTAAATATTTCCTTGGTGGTTAGGTTGGAGTGCAAGAAAACTCCAGGCAAATGGTGGTGGTGGGGGGAGGTTGAGCCTCTGATGGGGTTGTGTGTGAGTATGAATGAGACATACCAGTCAGGAGAGAGAGAACATCCTTTCTTCTACCTTTGCCTACCTGTATTAACAAAATCTGCTTAAGCATTGCAATTGGAATTTTCCCAGCTTTTTTTCTATATTAGCCAAGGAAAAAAATCCATGGTGACCCCCAAACCATTACAATTTCTTCTCTTGACCCTCTTTGTAATAGAGGATAGCCAAAATAAGGAGCTTTGGTTTTGGTTGTAAAACACAATATCTTCTGGGCCAATGACCAGGCATTTGACTTTGGTTTATAACATGTTTTGGGTCAAGTCAATCAGTTAGTCTCAACACATCTTAAAAGAAGATGAAATTTATCAGTGTGGTTACCTGTGCTACTGAGGGGAACTTCTTTCTTTCTTCTTTATGTTTATCTAAGAATTTTTTTTTTTTTTTTTTGCGGTACTGGGGATTGAACTCAGGGGCATTCTACCTCCGAGCTACCCCCAGCCCTATTTTTTATTCTTTATTTTGAAACTGAGTCTCACCAAGTTGCAGAGTGCTTCACTAGGTAGCTGAGGTTGGCCTCGAACCCGGATCCTCTGGTCTCAGTCTCCCGAATGCTGGGATTACAAGCATGCACCACCACACCCGGCTTATCTAAGAATTTTATAAATGCTAATTAATGATAGATTAAAGAAGTAGAGCAGTTAGGCGTTTACAATCAAAGTCAGTCTGACACACTATGCCAAGAAAAGCATCTTTTATTTTTATTTTTACTTTTTGTCCTTCTCAGTAAAAGCATATTGTTTTGCTTTTGTTTCCAGTCTTCCTGTCTAGTACCTGGTGTAAGACACTCCATAAGCACTGGATGTGAGTGAATGAGCGGCTGCATTCTGTTTGCTGAATGCTGGTACATAATGAATTACTCCAAGACTGTGGCTTAAGGCAATCTAGAGATTTGTTATCTTGGGCAATTATGAACATGAAATCAGCTTGGTTGAGAGTTTCTGGTTCAGTCACTTCTGAGGTTGCAATCAAGATGTCGGGATCTCTCCATAGAATTACTTATGTGTGTTAATGTCACAGAAGCTGGTTTCTCTAGAGTACATGACCCCAAAGAGAGCAAGGATGAAACTTCAATGTCTTTTGTAATCTAACCTTGAAAGTCACACACCGACATCTCACAATTTCCTGCAATTTAAACAGACCAGCCCACTTTAACCTGTTTAATTTTTGGCAGAAGGGGGTCATAATACTGAAGTTATCTTGGAGGATGGTTAATACATATTTACCAACACTTCATATGTTTCAAAAGTTCTCATATTTATTTCCATTACCTCATCTTGTCTAAATCATTCCTGGTATATATGAGGCAACTGTGGCCCAAAGAAAATGCTTCAGCTCATTATCCTTTATAGGGGTCAAGAAATATATTTTTAACAAACTCAAGGAATTCACAGTGAATTGAAACATGAGGTTAGCAAATATGCATCTATTTAAATTTTCTTTACTTTTTTCCAGACCCATTGCTGGAAAATCCTATGCATATACTGATGAGATAGAGAATATGAAACACTTTTATCAGTCTCAGATTTGCGTACTTAAAGCCTTAGATTTTACAGGAATGAAGCAACTTCAGTTAACATCAGTAAATCCCTTTAGCTTAAGTGGGAGAAGTCAATCGTAGAAAAATCACAAAGCATAAAGTAACCCATAAAATAACACTGCTAGTCTGATTTCTTCAGAGAAACAAGCAGTGGAAGGAAAAGATGCTCTCTGAAAGCATGCACAACCTCTCTTTGCAAAACCAAAACCAAATCACAGCATCTGTTTTCACTAGAGTGATTATTATCTTTAAGAAAATCAGAGCAATTTTCCATGAAAAGTCAGGTCATCACATGCCAGAGTAAGAATAATCAATTGATGTCAATCTTACTGACAAATAAAGCAAGAGGAAAACCATACCCTGAATATTTAAGGATATGACACTATTAAAATTATATTTTTTGTGCCTTTGTCTTTATTTGAAAGTTGATTGTACCAAGATTTCCTTTTTTAAAAATGAGAGTGCATAATCTGTCCTCTTCTGTTTTGGAATAAAACAGCTTCTTTAGCATTATAAGAAATTAACTAATTCCCATGACACTGATGTGTTCCAAACACTGAAATCACAGCTCTCTTAATTTCTTCGAGTAGCATGCCTAAAGGGAAAAAATGTATTTAAATAACATTGTTAAAAATGTTAAAATTCTTCTAATACAATGCCCTGCTTGCAGTAAAAAAATGAACACAAACATAAAAATCCTGTTACTATCCAGCCATGCCCTGGCATTTGACAACCTCTTTCAACTTCTTGCTCTGATATTTGATAGTCCTCTTGCCATGAAGTTCTTTATTTAGTGGCTTTAAGTTTCAAGATACTCAAGTCCTCCTAAACTTTTCAATCTTTTGTTTGCTTTACAGTGATCAATCCACATATATTCTATCCTTCAGTCTAAGTGATTCGTTGTTCAATTAACATTTCTTGGCTTGTATAAATTATTCCTCAATTAAGTTTAGTGTAGGGTAATTGGTTTAACCCTTGGCAGCTTCCTCCCATTTGCATTACCACGAAGGCTCTGCTGTTCTTGATAGTCCCTACAATCCATATGCATTTTTTCTTCAAATAAAGAAAGAACTACTGAGGTCAAAGGAAAGGTTAGGCATGCTCTAAGGGCAGAATATGGCCATTAGCACAGCATTTTCTGTTCTTCTGCAACTTACTACTCAATTAATCTTTGTGAATTTATGTTACTCCCTATCTGTAATGCAGAGCACAGGCATCTTTATTACTGCCATCATCATCGTTATCATCAAAGATCACAGCTGTATCTATCACTATTCTGTGTCTTATACTTTTACAGAAATTGCAAATATCAACATCATCCTTTGTGAAATGACCAACATAGAACTGAAGGAAGAAGAGAAAGAAACCCTGGCAGGAGTTTCCTGATGCCTCTGCAGTATGTGCATAATACAAACAAAAGCAAGATTAGGAAAAAATACAAATAGAGTGATGACAGGCTGCCTTCCAGGTGTTATGATTAGCAAAGGTAGTTCATCTGCTTGCTAGAAGGTGTGGTGTAATGAGGTGGGGAAATCAGAAAAGTCAGGGAATCTGATTCTGGTGCCAAGTTTGTTACTGCCTAGCCAGTGTTTCTCAGCTTTTAATGTGTAGGTAAATCACCTGGGGGTCTTGTTAAATTACAGATTTTGTTTCAGTATTTGTAGGGAAGAGAATGGGATTCTGAATTTTCTCCCTGTTCGTAGGTGATGTTGATCCTGGTAAATATTTCCAGTAGTGAGACCTCAGTCAACTCACTTTGAAAAAGTTCCTTGTCCTTTGTGAGCTTTGGCTTTTTTATTCACAAAATAAAGTGATTGGACTAAACAGTAGAGGAAAACCTCCACAATCTTGTAATGTTTTAAATTGTGCAACTCTTCAACACCTTTACTAAAGTCATATAAAATGATATCCTTTGGCCTTTGGCTATTTTGTCTAGATTTACATAGGAGAATTTGGTTCCACGCTTTTTTTTCATACCTTAGATGAAGTTTAAATAACAAAGAAATATTTGAGATTAATGAAGATTTTTCATAATGAAACTATATGCCATAACTTCCCCATACAAAGAAATAATACTAACAGGGGCATTCTAACTCAGAGCTACAGCCCTAGCTCTATTTTTTATTCTTTATTTTGAAACAGGGCCTCACTAAGTAGCTGAGGCTGGCTGCAAACCGGGATCCTCCAGTCTCAGCCTCCCAAGTACTGGGATTACAAGCATGCACCACCATATTAGCCTTTGTTTTTAAGAATATGGTACTTATCTGTGAATACCTATGTATGTATATATTTAATTTAAAGTGTACATCTATACACACAAATTATATGTCATTGTATTTGCATATACATTTCTTGTTTCACTTTTTTAGTGTGTGTGTGTGTGTGTGTGTGTGTGTGTGTGTGTGTGTGTGTGTTACTGGGGATTGAACTCAGGGGCATTTTACCTCCGAGCTACACCCTCAGGCCTTTTTATTTTTCATTTTGAAACAAAGTCATGCAAAATTCCTGCACACTGGTCTCAAACCTCTGATCCTATCTCACCTTCCAAGTATTGTGATTATAGGCCTGTGCCACCACATCTAACTTTTACTGTCTTTTTATAGAAGACAACACAAATATAAGAATGCAAAGTGAATCTTTAAACCTATCACCAACTAAAATATTAATATCTTTACCAATTTTGTTGTGTCTATTCTCTCGTCCTCCACCATCTCATTTTTTTTTTTTCGGTACTGGGGATTGAACTCAGGGGCATTCTACCTCCGAGCTATACCCCCAGCCCTATTTTTTTATTCTTTATTTTGAAACCGGGTCTCACTAAGTTGCGGAGTGCCTCACTTAGGTAGCTGAGGCTGGCCGCGAACCCGGATCCACCGGTCTCAGCCTCCCGAATGCTGGGATTACAAGCGTGCACCACCACGCCCGGCTCATTTTTTAAAATTTTGGATTCTTTTACCAAAACGTGAGACGTCACATAATTTGTGGTTATTATTTCATGGACATTTTTAAATATGTGTTTTCCTACATTTGAAATCTTTTACAGAGACTGTTTCCATTTATTATTTATTTATTTATTTATTTATTTATTTATTTATTTATTTATTTATTTATTTATTTATTTATGTGGTACTGGGGATTGAATCCAGAGGCATTGTACTTGGAGTTACACCACCAACCCTATTTTTTTATTTGGAAATAAAAAATTTTTATTTGGAAACAGGGTCTCAGGAAGTTGCTGACACTGGCTTTGAATCTGCAATCCTCCTGTCTTACCCTCCCAAGTACTTGGATAACAGGCGTGCTATACCGTGTCTGGTGTTCTTTTAAGACCCCATTTTATTTGACTGCATAATTTTGTGAAAATATTGTGCAAATCCAGTGGTGGGTGGGTAAACGTTCACCAATTAGATCTCTTAAAAAAATAAAAAGGCAAAAAAAAACTGAACTAAACAAAAACCATCAGTTTGCTGCACTTACCAATTTCTGAGGTGTAAACACTCTTACCACTACTAATTTGCCACTATTAGACATGGATTTAAAAAAAAGGATGCACATAACAGTTCTCATGAGCCTGTATAAATGGCCTCAACTGCATAAATCTGCCAATTTAATTACATAGTTTAGGCATATAAATGTATATTTCCATTGCATCTCAAATACTAAAGTTCTAGGTCATTTTAAATGAAGAATAGATATCTTATCTCTGTAAACATTTTTATTTATGTCAGTAAGTTATTAAAGTGTTTCTGTCAAGTGTCTGACTGAAAGGGTTGAAATATGCTAAAAGAAGTGATTTCCTAATTAAATTAAATTAAATATAATAAGCCCTATCTTGATATTTTTGTACCAGTGGGCACTCAGTAAAAATTAACTCAATGAGCAAATGATATATTGCAAATGTAAAGGAAGCTATAATTATGCAAAAATACATATTCTTGTTCACACATAATTGAGGCGAGAGAATTGAGCATTTTATTTAAAATAACATTTTATAAACTATATAGGTGATTTATATTCAAAACCTAAAATGCCTGAGGCTGCTCTGTTCTCATGCATGTGAGTCACTGAAAATCAGACGATGGAAATCCAGGGGGGATGATGTTAAATAATGCATGAGTGATATAATTTTTATTGTGTATCTCATTAGTAAAGTGCTGTAGGAACCAGTAATGTTAAAAAAAGTAAAGCTTTCTTTTCTTAGATACCACTTTTCAGCATCATCACATTTAAAGAGTCAATTTGCAGACAATCTGATAGGAAGTAATATGAAGTTATAATGCAGTACAGATAGTTGCTGTTCTGTGGATCAAAAGAAAAATCATGAATCTCATTTCTGATTCAAGCTTCAGTCTCTTTCTCTCTTTTTTATTTTCCTTCCTTTTAATCTTCTGCAGCAAACAATTTCAAATTTCTTCCACCTAATAAAATGCAAACTACCTCTTAGGTTCAAAGTTATTAGAGCAGTTTTATTAGCTCTTTCACTACATAGCATTCTGGTAAGAAACCAGGTTGTATAAATAATCTTTTCCCTATTTCCTGCTTCAATCTATAATTAATGGTCTACATCACCTTATCTTGCAGACAACCATTTCTTCATGAACAAATATATGATCTGGTGTAGATGCAGCTGAGTGTTCTAAGAAGCCGATTATCAAATTTGCTGCATGAGAAAGCCTGCAATTTCATGCCTAACACTTGGCATTGTAAACATGGTATCTGCACTCAGATGCTGGATCCAGAAGCATCAAAAGAAGGATCCTTTCTGGGGTCTGTTGTGCACAGTAAAGAACTCTAAAATGGACAAATTGTGAGAGACTGTGTGCAATAAAGTACTTATCTTGTCTTTTAAACAGGAGATTTTGTTTAGGCAATTTATTATTTGAAGTTCTTACCAGAAACATAGTTATTAGCAAGTCCATATAGATTATCATTATATTTTTAGCTTCCCTTCAAATAAAAATATATTAGCTGGGTTTTCCCCTGTTTCTTTATTCAGAATGAGGTTTCTGAGGAGTTATTGAGTTGTATATTGTCAAATGTGACACAGGCATAGGTGCACACACACACACATGATGCAAACATATCAATGTGAAGTTTAAGAGTCATGTTAACTATTTTCAAATTCAAATGCATGTAAAAGATATCAGTATTATAATTAGACTCTGGTGTATATTTCTTTTTGGTTTTGTTTTTTGCTGCTTAGTATCTATTTCCTCTTCCTTACAACTTTGCTATCTATTACTAGACGTGTTTTCCAATCATTTTTAGAGGTTGGGTAGAGTCATTAATCTGGGCCCTCTGTCTTCAAGCCTTCAACCAACATAAGCCAGGGAGGTCCCTGCAAATGTTTTCATCCAAATATTTCATATAAACTTCCCTGCCTTCTCCTGAATTAAACTAGAGTGGGCAGTAACATGATGTAATCTAATCATGTCTTAGGAGCTAGGAATATTACTTCTTACAAAAGATTAAAACACAGACCAATTTTGCTGTTTTTCATTTGATTCTTTCCTGCCTCCATTTTCCAGGCTTAAGGCTTGAGGATTAATTTTTACAATAAACAAAAAAGCCCTCAATGAACTAAACCAGGCATAGTTTAGTCAGGGTAGAATTTTAACTACTCTGTTAGGAGCAGCAAAAGCTGCTTTGTGATTAAAAGTAATTCCCATTCTTTTCTTTTTCCTTTCCTATTTATCACCTTTCTTTTTTTCCATATTAAATTATGTATGCATGCTATAACAGAAAAGACAAACTAGGAAACTGATCATAGGTCTCTTAACACTGCTACCCGAAGACAATGTCTACATGGAAGCTATTTATGAAGCAAAGCATCCAATAAGCTATTCCTGGATGTTCTGGGTCTGTCTGGGGTGAGAGACTGGGACTGGGAGCTACATCTAAGTAGGCTTGATGCCAATAGATGGTTAACCGAGACAGTCAGTAAGCTATGTTTTCAGAAATCTCTCTATATAGCTTATGATTCTGCAAAAGAAAAGCACAAATTATTTAAGAATAATCATTTTATTCATTAGAAGAAACCACATTTAGTTTTTATTTAGTTCAATTTTGTGAAAGATCACAGGAAGTCCTGCATTATAAGCTGTTTTGGTTCAGACCAAAAAACAGGGAATATTCTTGATTCACCTTGGATAAGTCACTTAACCTGGGTCTTATTTTCTTTACCTGTAATAAAATGTAGGCTAATTATACATATAACAATCTTGTTAGCCCATGAATTAAAGCACTTTTGGTTTTCTAGTTAAAATGAAATATGGAGGATAATTAAACAATAATATAATGATGATTAATTGTTTTTCACATTTTAATTATGCAATGTGTATGATTAATCATTGTAATTTAAAGGGTATAATAAGCATGCAGAATAATTATGTATAATGGAACATGAGGTGCAGGTTAAAAGGTATATATTAAAATTACTCATAAGCATGATGGAAAAATTATTAAAATGATATTACTGAATATGCCCTACATGTAATTAGCTTCAAAGCTTTATGTATGAAAGGTAGGCATTTCCCTCCCCTTGTGGCAGGTGAGAAAGCTTTCTCTTGTTTTCTCTATCTTCTCTCTCCAGCTGAATGTATATTTTTAAGTGTTCTGCATTTTTTATTCAAGTCTTCTAAAAAAAGAACAGGAAGAGATCTGAGATTTTTGGAAGGACAGACAGGGTCAACTCTCCTGGTGAAATCTTTAATGCTAGTCCATATTTAAACAAACTATTTAAATATAGACAGTTTCCATTATACTAACAGTCAGTCTTTAATTGCCTGGTTTCTGGATGAGTTTATCCATACAATGTCAAAGAAAGGTTAGAATTTTTTTTCAGAATTTATTTTAGCTTAAAGGAAATGACCAATGAGAGGATGTAATCTGATATTCCCTATAGTTCTTGAAGCTTGAGACCAAAAAATGCAATTAGTAACTCTTTCTTCTGTCATGGTATATAGGGGAGAGGATATCTGCTCATTCATTTACTTACTTATTCACTCAGTGAATGTGTGTTGTGGCCATGCTTCATATAAATATTCACTAGACAAAATATCCACATAGCTACCCAGTGCTTTCCCTGATAGGCCAATCAGTTCATAGTACTCTAGGAAAAACTTTTTATAAGTGTTAAACATGACTTTGGGAGATTTAGCTAAAAAAAAATAAACTAAAATAACCCAAACAACTGCCACAGCAAAAAGCTAATTATACTAATCCAAAATTCACTAAATTAAGTATATTTAGACTTGTGTTTTAGCTGATTCCAGATTCAGTAGGAAAAGCCATTACAGTTTCTAGATGAATGACTGAGAACTGGCCTTTGAAGTATAACTTAGTTATACTTTAGAGTTTGTTTTGAAAAACATAGACCACAGGGATCAGCATGCTACGGCAGAGGTAGTAAGACTGATGCAAATAACATTTTCCTCCTTTAATATCCTTGCATCAATGAGACTTCAATTAAGTAGAGTGTTTTATCCACATCACTAAACAAAAAACAAAAATAAAAAATTTGAAATGCAAGTGTCATTTTTATTGCCTTTAGGGAATGATTCCTAAATCCCATGCTTGCAAATAACTCACAACAACTTCAGCAGGGATTAAGCCTGCCTCTGGAGAAGCACTTAAGCAGTCTGAGATGATAGGACTATAGCTGGATTGTGCTATTATGAATTATGCTGAAGCATAATGTCAGGCAGTGCAGCAGAGCTAAGAATGCTGGGCAAAAGCTGCATTAGTATGGCTCCTTGGAGGAGTAGCCATGTACTCAGATGGAGAGGGAGGGAAAAAGGAACCAATAAAGAAGATGAAACAAACCTGATGCAGTAAGAAGATTCTGCAGTTGTACTGGGCTACAAAAAAAATAAACTGATATCACCTCCTATTGCTACTCAGTATGCCATCAGGACAGTCTTTGAGTAAATGTACAGTAGTACATGAATCTTTGTTCTTTGTTTGATAAAGACCAGTGTAGTCAGACTCACTTTTGACCTCTGTGTGTATCTAGGGAATACTAAATGACATGTGCACTCATGTTTATAGTGTATAGGGAATACTAGTACAGATGAATGGATAAGAATTGCCAAATTTGTGCTTATAAACCTTACTTGATATAGAAATCTAGAACAAATTTCCATGTAAAAAAGCTTCATTCTGCAAATGATGCTAAAGTTGAGCCTTTGAGGAACGCTATTATCTTGTCTACAGGGTAGGAGAGACTGTTCCAGTGTATACATAGTGAGTAAAGATCTGAAGGTATAAGACGTAGGTCAAGTTAGATAGATAATAAGTTGATTATTTTGGAATAAAAGAGGAATTCCTGTGGAGGAGAAACTAGAGTCACTTGTGTCCGGCTAGAGTAGATGTTTAGATAATAGATGTTTTAACTTAGTATATGTTTAGTTTCCTCAAATTCTTCCCTCCTTCCAGTTAAATGGATTATACTCTGCAATTGAAAGGTAAGCTAGCAAATAGATGAGTTTTAATTTGTTTGCTTGTTTACTTTTTCAATTTTGAACATGTGAGGGTTGGTTTTGTGTGTGGACTTAGCTAGGTCATAGATGTCAGTTGCTCATTCATACACTAATCTTGGTGCTGCTGTGAAGGTGTTTTGTAGAGTATACTTAGTTTATTATAAATAAGGAAGATCATTCTAGATTACATGGGCGGGAACAATTCAGTTATCTGAAAGACTTTAAGAGCAGAACTACTACTCCCCAGAGGAAGAGAAGTATTGTCTTTGGATAATGGCCTCAACTCATGCTTGAGAGATCCAGGCTGTCCTTCCTGATGGCTGATTTCAAATTTTAGACTCCTATGGCCTGCCCATGCAGTGATATAAAGCAATTCCTTACCATAAATCTCTTAATATATATTTCCTTCTGGTTATGTTTCTCTGGCAGGACCCTAATTGACCCCAAATGCCTTACCAAATAGATTGGGGTTGAGGTAATGAGAAAATAAAATTTGTTTTTGTTTTTAGTAGGAATATGTTAAGTGAAAACTAAAACAATAAACAAAATCCAAATCTAGTGACAGTGTGGAGGGTGGGATGCAGGAAGAATGTGTAAAATTTTCTTCATTTGTGGAAAAACTGACTGGGCTGTTGAACAATTCAAATGAGATTAGGTTTAGGATTCAGGAGATATAGTATGAAATTCATGCTGAAAGAAACAAGGGACCTGAGGAATCAGAATCACAAGTATTGCCCATTGAAAAAGAATATATACCGATTGACAACATACTAGAGACATAATCAAATGCATTCCAAACAGGGATCTTGGTAGCAAGCATTTTGGAGCAAGGTAGAGATAAAGTCAAGTGATAAATGCAATAGATGCTGCTACATCTATTCTTTTGTTATTGCTATTGATTGGCTTAATTATGCTAGTTTACTGATCACTCTTTACTTAGTGGACAGTTATAATGAACTTGAGTTTGGAAAAAAGAAGCATGCCTGGGTGTTTTTAGCTTGATATAAAAAAATTAAAATAAAGTCATGCTATCACTGGAAAACATGTGAGGTTCACATTTTAAAGCAGTTCTTGCATCTTTGCAAAAGATATGTTGGCAGTTAGAGAACAATGTTCAGTGTGGCACAGGTATAAGAGTACCGCCTTGAATACTGAGCATTCTTAACATTACCCTTAACCCTGGTGGTCATGGGAAGCTGCCTTTCTAAGTGGATTATTGTGCAGTAGTTGGCTGATCTAGCTATGACTTCCTGAGGCCCTTGAGCTTGGTTTAATGGTAAAAGTTTCAG
The DNA here is from genome assembly GCA_004027655.1 of Graphiurus murinus. Classification (NCBI taxonomy): domain Eukaryota; kingdom Metazoa; phylum Chordata; class Mammalia; order Rodentia; family Gliridae; genus Graphiurus; species Graphiurus murinus. The sequence goes on from PVLC010008889.1 coordinate 23,594, forward strand.
ACCCACCTGAGTTAGTAAGAGTTACACTTTAGAGCTTTGGCAACCTCAGGCAACTGATATTATTCAGATGGAGCTGCATCTAAATGTATGAATGCCCTTGTTGCCATATTCGAACAGCTGTCACAGAGGCCTCATGTTGAAATGAACAAACTGTATAAGTTTAAAATGAGAGCATAATTTGCCAAGAAGGCCTGTATAACAGCTGTAGCCAGAAAAGGAAAAAATATTTCTTATGTCCACAGTAGTGTTATATGACTTTGTAGTGCACGTTAAAATAAAATTTATTATAAAGCAAAGAGAGAGAATATTATTTGTACTCATCATGAAGAGGAAAAGCATATCCAAAATCCCTTCTCAGAGATCCTCCTATATAATAATTCTATAAGCCAAATACATAGCTTTATTTGTTATTAACATTAACAACACATTTGTAATATACCAAACCGTGTCATTATTTTGACTTAAAGTCATTAAAAGAAAAATATAATCCAGGCATGGTGATGCACGCCTGTAATCCGAGTACTTGGGAAGCTAAGACAGGAGAATAACAGGTTCGAAGCCAGCCTCAGCAACTTAGTGAGGCTATAAACAACTTAATGAGACCCTGATTTCAAATAAAAATAAAATAGGACTGAGAGTGTAGCTCAGAAGTAGAATGCCCTTGGGTTCACTCCCTGGTACCATAAAACAAAAACAAACAGCCAAAAGAAAAACAAACAAAAGCATATAATGAAGAATTACTAATGGACATCAAATAGAAATAATGAAAAATAGGCAGATTAAATGTAACAAAATTGAAATTAGAAATATACCTGTATAAACTGTGCTTTGAACTATTCATTATTTAGTGTATATTAGATGTAGCATTTCAAATTAATGAGAAAATATGAGAATTTAATAGATGGTATCAGAAAGTTTATTTTCTTCATAAATAAGATAATTTCTCATGAAACACCAAAATAAATCTACAAAAGTCAGTAATTTCCAATGGTGCTATAAGAGTTACAAAAAGAAAGTATTTATTTAATTTGGTTGTAAGAAATCCTTTAAAATGTGGGTTATAATATTTTTTGACATTATCTATATCTCATATTTTTCCATCAAACATACTAACCAGAGAGATGGCTCTCTATTATTTTGGGAAGGATTATGGTACATAAAACCATAGAAATAGTCATAAAATAACTATCTTGAGGTTTTTTTCACACCCTAATCTCAAGAATGAACATAGTATGACAAAGGGAAAATGGGCAGGTTTTACTGTTGCTTTTGCTCTGAAAACAGCCCAGGAACTATGGTGTCACTGTAGAGAACTCGCAAAAATTCAGGAAGGATTAGAGCTTTTAGATGAGTTACAAGACAAACAAAAGAAAAAAAGCCATATTTCCCTGCTTAATTATAGAAAGGAATTCTCCAGATCACTAAATATTCTCTTAATTACTGAATACCATTTTATCACATATATCTTATTTTATCCTATCATCTACTTATTTTTGAAAATGGTTATTAGAAAATTTCTAATTGATGCTACAGTAAATACAACTTTAAGAAATTATTTATCTATTTATTTTTTACCATTTATTTATGTATGTATGTATTTATTTATTTTTATTGGTGCAGTGTAATCAATCATACAGCATGATGAAGTTCAGAGTGATAGAGAGATACATGAATATTGCACTCTGGGAGCCCTGCCCCAACTCCTGCCCTGTGCATTGATAATTGTGTGTTTGTACATCATGTCTATTAAAGTGTCTCCCTCCCTCCACCTGCCCTCCTTCTATATGCCTTCTCCATCACTGCACTAGGGTTTCTCATCCTTTGTCTAGAGTCCCCTTTGTACCCCAATTTTCCCCTAGCTTTTACATAAAAGGAAAACCATCTGATCTTTCACTTTTTGTGACTAACCAATCTCACTTAGCATATTTTCCAGTTCCACCCATTTTCCTGCAAATGACATAATTTTGTTCTTCTTTATGCCTGAGTAGAATTTCATTGTGTGTATACCCCATAATTTTTAATCTATTCACCTAATAATGAACATCTAGTCTGGTTCTATCTTTGGGCTATTGTAAATTGCGCTTCTATAAACATAGATATACATGTATTATATGGTAGTCTGGTTTCAATGCCTGTGAGTAGATACTCAGGAATGGTACAGCAGGGTCATATGGAAGGTTCATTGCCATTCTTGTGAGAACCCTCCACACTGTTTTCCAAAGTGTTTGCACTGATTTGCAATCTCACTAATAATGTATCAGATTTCCTACTTTCCACCTCCATACCTATATTTATCAGTATTTGTATTTTTAATGATTGCCATGCTAAATGGGTTCAGGAGAAATCTCAGTGTAGTTTTGATTTGCATCTCTCTGATTGCTAGTGATTTTCAACATCTTTTCATATATTTATTGGCCATTTGTATTTCTTCTTTTCTGAAGTGTCTCTTTAGTTCACTTGCCCCTTTTTTGACAGAGTTATATATTTTTTTTTTTTTTTTTTTTTTGCGGTACTGGGGATTGAACTCAGGGGCATTCTACCTCCGAGCTATACCCCCAGCCCTATTTTTTATTCTTTATTTTGAAACCGAGTCTCACTAAGTTGCGGAGTGCCTCACTAGGTAGCTGAGGCTGGGCCGCGAACCCGGATCCTCTGGTCTCAGCCTCCCGAATGCTGGGATTACAAGCGTGCGCCACCACGCCCGGCTTCCAGAGTTATATATTTTTTAACCCTAAGTTTCTTGACTCTTTATAGTCTAGATATTGGTCCTTTATTGGAGAAGTAATTTGCAAAGATCTCCTTACATTCTGTCAGCTATTTGCAGATGACATGATTTAGTACCTAGAAGAGCTTAAAAATTTAACTAAAAAAAATGCTAGAGTTGATAAATTCAGGAAAGTAGCAGGATATAAAATCAATCTAAAAAAATCAATAGTTTTCTATACTCAAGCCATGAATTCACTGAGATAGAAATCTGGAAAACAATCCTATTTACAATAGCCCCGCAAATAATAAAATATCTAGCAGTAAACCTAATCAAGGAGGTAAATCTCTACAATCAAAATGGCAAATCAGAAAAAAAGAAACAACAATGAAAGATGACCTTAGAAGATGGAAAGTTCTCCCATGCTCTTGGATAGGAAGAATAAATATCATAAAAATGGCCATTCTACCAAAAGTGATCCACAGATTCAACGCAATCCCCTATTAAAATACCATGGTCATTTTTCACAGATCTAGAAAGATCAATCATAAAACTCATATGGAACAACAAAAGAGCAAGAATATCCAAAATAGTTCTCAGCAATCAGAATCATGCAGGAGACATCACAATACCTGACTCCAAACTATACTACAGAGCCATAATAATGCAAACAGCATGGTATTGGCACAAAAAAACAGACATAGACCAACTAAACAGAATATAAGATTCAGAAACAAATCCATATGCATACTGCCAATTGAGTTTTGACAAAAAGGCCAAAAATATTCACTAGAGACACTGGAAAAAAGTCTTTTAAACAAATGGTATCAGCAACACTGATTATCCATATGTAGAAAAAAATCAAAATAAATCCCAACTTCTTACCCTGCACAATAATCAACTTAAGATGCATCAAAGACCTAGAAATTATACCAGAGATATTGAAATTACTAGCAGAGGGCATAGGACCAACACTCCAAGATATAGGCATTGGTACAAACTTCCTCAATAAGACCTAAATGCACAAGAAATTAAAACGAGGATTAATAAGTAGGATAGCATTAGATTGAAGAACTTCTGTTCAGGAAAGGAAATTTTATTTTCAAAAACAGTCCCATTGATTTACTCAGAAAAAAATTCTATATTTGGTAATCAAGAGTAAAAGATGTACATAGTTATATATCTCTTGAAACATGTGCACAAAATCCTTTCTCCTCAGTTCTGCCAATTTAGAATCCACCACAGTTTGAGAGGTGGCCACCTCGCTATCATTATCTTGTTTTCATATTTTTCCAATTATTACACAAATATTTCTATAATTATTTTAATTTTTAATTTTCCTACCAAAGATGCACCCTTTAAGAAATAGCTTCATCAATCTGAAATGATTTTAGTTTTCCAAGAAATGTTCTTTTGTTTCTACTGTGTTTAAAGTGCTTTTAATGCTTTATACAAACTAAACATACAATAAAAATATGGCTTGTTCATCAAATTTCTTGTGAAGATATTCCTGTTTCCTTCTAATTTTTCATTGTAACTTTTTAAATGAATACTAGTTTTAAATTTTTATTTAACCCATTCTATTTTTCATTTCTTTTGTATTTTGTATTGGGGGATATTTTATTTTTAAGTTATTACTGCATTGCAATTATATATCATAGTGAGGTTTGTGTGATAAAAACATACATGCACACAGCTCTTTGTGTATTTCCCTTTATATCCCACCCTGCCCCCCCCAACACCAGGAGTTAGTGATATTGGTAGTAATACCTTTACATAGTACCGTTATATTATTTCAACCGTTTTCTTCTTCATTCCTCCATGTTCTCCTCCCTAACTTCCTCACTTAAGCCCTTTCAAGTACTCTACAGATCTCTTTGCATAAGTCCCTAATATTTCCTATTTTTCTCTAGCTTTCACACATGAGAGACAACATACCATCTTTAACTTTCTGAGCTTGACTAATCTTGCTTAGATACCATTTTATTCCTGAGACACAGCATGTGATTAGCCAAGAGAAACATTGAATAAATGAATGGGCTAAATTATTTAGACTATAACCTAAAAACACAAGTTATTCTGCAGTTCCACCCATTATTCTATAAATGACATAATTTTGTTCTTCTTTATGGTTAAGTACAATTCCATTTTGTGTATAAACATTTTCTTTATTCATTAATCTATTAATGGTTGGTTCCATAATTTACCTATAAACATGGACATACATGTATCTCTATAGTATTCTGACTTTAATTCCTTAGAAAGATACCAAGGCATGGTATAGCTAGATCATATAATAGAATGTACAAGGAACTAACACACATATGCACTCACACCAAAATAATCCAGTAGAAAACATACAATAGAACTGAATAGACATTTCTCAAAAGAAGAAATACAATTGTCCAATAAATATATGTTATCAAAGTCAATAACTATGCTGAACATGGGAAGAAGGGAGTGGGAGGAATAGAATGGGAATGGGGGGAGGGCTAAATGAGTGCTGTGTGCATGTATGCCTCTACCACACTGAACTTCATCAAGATGTATGATTACAATGCACCGGTAAAATTTTTTTTAAAAAGTTCAACATCACTATCAATCAGAGAAATGTGAATCAAAATTACACTGAGAGCCGGGCATGGTGGCGCATGCTTTTAATCCCAGCATTTGGGAGGCTGAGATCAGAGGATCTGGGTTCATGGCCAACCTCAGCTACCTAGTGAGGCATTCCGCAACTTAGCAAGACCCTGTTTCAAAATAAAGAATAAAAAATAGGGCCAGGGGTGTAGCTCGGAGGTAGAATGTCCCTGAGTTCAATCCCCAGTACCTCAAAAAAACAAACAAACAAACAAACAAAAAAACTACACTGAGATCCCACCTAACTCCAGTTAAAATGTCAATCATCAAGAACACAAACAATAACAAATGCTGGTGAAGACATGAGGAAATAGGAACTCTCATACACTGTTGGTACAATTGTAAACTAGTACAACCACTATGGAGATCAGTTTGCAGGGTCCTTTAAAACTAGGATGCATCCTTTATATTTTTATTAACTATGTTTAACTTACATTGTCTAAACAATTTCCTCTATTCATTTGTTCATTGTTTCTATTATTGGCTAGTCATGTGCTATTTATGATGTAGTCTTTGTCTTCAGACATTTTATTCCTTAATGAGTGCGGTCAAGATGCAAAGAAGAAATGACAATTGGCAATCTAGTAGAAATGTTCTAGTGATGGTAAATATAGTGTACTGTGGGGAGCAAAATGTCTTGGGAAGTAGAGGGAGTCACTTCTAGAATTCTACTTCTATCTTAGGAGGAATGACTATGTGAAAATATATAAGATTTATTGAGCATGTCCACCTAAAGATGACAATAGGGAGATTCCATGAGAAGAGCAGTGCACAGAGGAAAGCCTGGGCTGCACAAGAAAGAAACCTGAAGGTATGTGAACATAGCCCAGTGAGTGTGGTTGGTACAAAGAATATGAGGCACGTCACAGGATGAAGGCCAAGAAAAAAAAAAGCAATCAAAAAAGCCCAATCATGGAGAGCTTCATGAATGACATTACAGAGACTGTACTTGCTTACTAATGACATAAAAGTCACTGTGGGATTTGAGCAAGGATGGGGCAGTATGTGATTTTTGTATCCACGCTAGTCCCTGAATCAGTGCAAAAATGCATTAGAGGATTGCACCCCACCTGCAGGTAGGAACACTCACACCAGATTGCACTGCAAGGAGAAACAAATGCTTATTCTGTTAAACAGCTGAAACCTGAAGGCAGTTACTAGGGTAGCAAGTATTTTGCTGTCCGCACACAGAGAATAGAGAGCATTCTTGTTGTTGAAGTGAAAATCATTCATTCAACACTCAAAATGCAATGGTGATTTTAAAATTAAAATCCATATGTTAAGCTCTATGGTGGTTATAATAAGACAATGTCTAGATTTCAGATATGTGAAGGGATTTGAAGGTATTCACTGTAAAATAACATTGTAAAAAAAATGATGGCTAGGACTTCAGTTTGAAATTTTCTCTCTTCTTAGGTTGTCTCTCAGTACCCAGTTTCTCAGTGCCCAGTTTCAGGCATGAATAGAATCACTTTAATGGCTAAATAGCAAAATGAGGAAGTGGGTTTATATTCTCACATTGTGAAATATATAAAATGTAAATATATGTATAATGTACACATGTATATTATCTATTTATAATGTATGGAAACTCTGAAGAAGGGTTTCAAGTTTGTGTACACAAAAGAAAAACAAAAATTAAGCTTACTATAAGATGGTATATTTATATACAAATAATTTCTATTTTTAAAATTATGGCTTTCTATACTGTTCAGGAGTAATAGTTATGAATAGCTTTGGTCTATTTAGTAAAAATGTGAAATTTCTAAAACTCAAACTTTTTTACTAATTTTCTTCCTCATTGCCCTAATTTTTTTAATTCCAAGGCTCTTACAAAAATTAAATATAGTTATGAGTTCTTCATTATAACATTGCTATAAAATTAGAGAAATAATTATTTATGTATTGATAATCAGTAATCAAGAGATCTAAGTTACAAACTTTAAGAGAGTTACATAGAACCATACTTTGAAAATTGAAAATTTTAAGTTTTTCTGTGGAGTGTTAATGTTCAGTTTTGTTGGTTATATCACCTATAATTTTAAATATAGTTACAAAAGAGACTTAAGTGCTACAAGATTAAACTTGATGTTACCACAATGGCTTTAATTACATGGAATGTTAATGTCTTTCTCTCCATAGGTTGCTTTATTTTTAGAAGGTGCTTATACTATAGGTTAGAATGTTGGTTGAATAAAGACTTTCCCTTTTTAGTTTCCAATAATAGATATTGTAAACAGAGAAGTCAATTGAGGTTGGCAGGTTGGGGGAGTAGGGTTGGAGTTTATGCTATTATCTACAGAAACAAATTGTACAGGCAAAAGCAATCAGCATAGATCAATTTAGCCTGTGGAGTTGAGGCTCTGGTAAAATACTGTTCTACTTTCCATCTCCATTTATACTTGCCCTACAGGTTATTATTTATTACTGAACATTATTACAAATTCTTAAGGGAAAATAGTGTAATTCATTTAAAGTAATACTATACTATTGTGCTTGCAGTATACTCAAATTCTTGCAATTACTATTCTGCATACAGGCTAACTAGATGCTATTCAAGAATTACTTCTTGTGGTTCTGACTTCAATAGATTCATTTCTTTTTGTTAACATATTACTTCCATTTATAGACAATCAGAAAAATAGTTTTTAATTTAGTGAACTCTGTGAATCGTTATATCTGAATAATTTGTATGTCCTTGCCAAAATGAACTAAGCAAAGTGTTTAACTTGATATAATGTGTAAAAAGCCATGAACTATTTTGAGCTATTAAGTGTTGAGGCAATTTTCATTTGAATTCGATTCCTATACATATAGCACACTAAATAGCTTAATATATTTATTTCCAAGTCCTGAAGCCATTGCAAAAATTATGCCCTGATATTTTCTTTGTATGTATTGTAAGTTGAATTGTGTATGCACAATACTTTATTATTGTTAGTTAGTTATATACCCAGTGTTATTTATCAAAAGGTTTCTTTAAAACTTGAAGTATGGAATAACTAATTCACTAGGAATTTATTGAATACCTATGGTATGCTTCACCTTAAACTGAGTAATTTGTAACGTGAAAACTAGACACAATTGAAAAAGTGATGCATGACAAAGTAAGGAGAGGAAGAAGACAACGAAGTAGTAAATCACATATTCATTGAATACAATAGAAATGCAGTGAAAGAAGAGGTGAGTAGAGCCTCTAGTACTCAGGAAGAATTTTCATTTAGTGCTTAATTTTCATTTAGTGCTTAAAATTTTAGTGCTTAAAGGTGACAGTATGAGTATTGTTTAGACAATTAAAGAAGATGGCCTATCCTCGCTTGTAGAAAAGCAAGGGAATCTGCATGTCAGTTGGATGCAGCTTTGTGTGCCAAGGCAATCAGAGTGGAGGAAAACATGGTCTCTCTGTGGAAAATTAGTTGACTAAGTAAAGTAAGACTGGAGAAGATTTATATGCTATGGAACACATATACATGTATATATAAATATGTGTTATCTATTACATATTAATCTATACATATATTTCTATCTATCTTCCAAATGCTGTTGAATCCTTGGATCAATGATAGAAATTCTTTTGTGAATTAGAACTGGGGGTAACATAGTCAATTAAAGTGAATTTGGACCTTTTTATATTTTCTCTCCAAATCCATCTCTCAAAAAGAGTTCGTACTTAATCATTTTAATAATTTATGTGAGGTGATGATTTGTCTTTGTACTTATTCCAAATAGGTGATTGATGTATGGGAAGTTACCACTAAGTACCTCTTATATTTTAGATATGGGGTTAGGCACATCATGTGTTTTATCAATATAGTTCTTTATAGTAGTGCCTAGAGTTAGATGTGGTTCTATTGTTAATATCAGGAATTATGGATACTAGAAATCAGCGATCAGGCAAATACAGGCCTCTTTAATTCTAAAGTCTATGTATTCTTTAATCAAACTGCCTTTTCAAGTTGTTGGTGGTTGGTTGAATCTATTAGATATATTCAGCTTCGTCTTTATACTCTTCTGATGAGCATGTAAGTATTGTGTCCTTATGCTTTAACCTACAGTTGATAGAAACAGAGGTAGGTACCAGACACATGTTGAATGTGTACATATATAATATATATGTATATAAATTTAAATTATTTTATAGCGTATCATGGTGCAAAAGAAAAGGTTCAACCTAGGTTGACTTTTATCTCTCTGCAGATAGAATATAGAAATTTGAACCAAGATGCACAAGAGATGGATTGAGCTTATATTGATAACTATAGCTATAAACAGTTAAAAATTTAGGCCAGAATCATTGTTATAAAAAACCAGTAATGTTGAAAGTGAAAGTGATGTAGGAAAATAAGCCTAAAAGAAGTAAGTCCTCAGGAAGGAAATTGAAATAGAGAGTGAGAAATAAAGGCACAAAAGAATCTCTGTCATTGTATGATTAAAAATATCTTTGTTAGATCCTCTTACTTGAACACAGAATTCTATATTCAAAATAATATATATTATACGTATATAATATATATGTATATAAATTTAAATTACTTTATAGCGTATCATGATGCAAAAGAAAAGGTTCAACCTAGGTTGACTTTTATCTCTCTGCAGATAGAATGATTTAAGAAGAAGATTTTATGGTTTTGGTTTGTTTGCTATGTTTTAGGGCAATTATCTCAATGACCCATACTAATTTAACATGCAAAAATGACATATCTGTTTCATAAAACTGATCTAAAAATTTTCAACATGAATGAGATTATAAGTAATTTATAAATAAATAAATTATATCTCCCAGAAAAAATTAATCTTCTTCCCTTCTTCATGGGAAGCACTAACAGTAAAATAATTAATCCAAAGTTTTATCCCCCTTAAGTCACTAGGAAAAAGTATTTTTAAGACTTTATACACAACTATGATGTATAGTTATTATACAGGAATAACAGGTCAATTTATGAAATGTTTAAGCAGTGAATCTAATACACTTGGGTAATAATTCAACAATAAGAACATGAAACTATAGCTCGTTTGTGGTGCCCCATATGTAATAAATTTTTTCTTTAGTATTAATATAAAATGTGATGCTATTTTCTGAAATTCTCTACTGGTAATAAAATTTTAATTAGAAATAATGAACAACAATAATGAGAGGGGCAATGAATTTTTCACTTTACATGATAATATGGTAAGGCTAGAATTATTTTGTAAAACATATCAAATTTCTTGGGTCTGTTCATGTCATTTCTCCAAAGAAATATATTGAAAGCAAGATTAATGTTTAGATGCTGTATGGGTTATTCTATGGATGTTTTTAGATGGCTTATGATCTATTTGATCATACAGAAAGGAAGCAATTTTCTTTCCCTCTTTAAGCAAAATTAGACCTTGTTTCAAGTAATAAAAGAATAAGAGGTGATAGGAGGAGTTGAAAAGACCAATTATGAAGGGTTTTTTGAGAGATTCTAGTGAAATAAATTAGTTATTTCTTTACTTTATTAAATATACATATGGTATGTCTTGTTTGTGCCAGGCATTCTTCCAGGTGTCCAAAATACATCAGTGAGCCAGATAGACAAGAAGGTCTACTCTTGCTGAGCTTAGCCTTTTTCACACATTCATTTTTTCCACACCTAGTTAAAATGCACCATGAATGCTTGGCAGCTTTCACAACTAATGTATACAATTTTATGTGTGTTTGTGCATCCTTTTTTGTATTTTTTGTGATTTTTTTCTCTAAAAAGAGAAAAAAGCTCGTATGTCTTGATCATTGCTCAGAATAGAACCATTTACAAAGACTCTGGGGAGTGCAGAGAACAGGATACTGCCATAAACGTGTTGAATCCTCTAGAGCAATTTTGGGAAGACAAGCTAGTTGTAAACTCAGATCATTCATAGATGTTAGTTTGCATATCTAGATTGGGGAACTATGAGGACATCATGGATACACTTAGAATTCCATTTGTACACAATGCTTCATCAGGAGGATGAGAAATAGAGATTTTCAAAGAAAGATAAATACAGAATTGTTTCCACATCCATGTAGAATTTAAATCTAGAAATCTCATTGGTGGTTCTACAAGAAAAACACATAATTTAGTGGGTAGGAATTCAAACCATGAACTAAAACAGCATCATTGAGCAAGGATCTCATTTACTCAAAGTAAAAAGAAGCTTAAAAGAAAGAAACGATAATTTTGAATTATCACTCAAAATGTGTCTTGGGTGCAGTCTTTGGGGATTTAAAGAAATGCATGGTGCAGTGCTTGCACTGGAAGCAACAGGCTAGAGAGGGTGCAGTTAGTGGTGACACTGGGAAGTCAAACTAAGAGAATCAAGTACTGCTTCATGTGGCCTAGAGATACCAGAGAAGCTCTAAAATGCTATAGTTATAATAAACTACAGAATTTCTGGGAGCAACTTTCAGTGCAAAAAGAAGCACTTCTAGAGAAGTACAACTATTTTTTTTTTTTGACAATGTGAAAGAGTTTTTTTTTTTTTAATTGGTGCATTGTAATCATACATCTTTGTGTGGTACAATCTGGTAGAGGCACACTTGTACACATCTCTCACTTAACCCTTCCCCAATTCATGGTTCCCAACCTCCTCCCCCCCCTCCTCATGTTCAGTTTAGTGATTGACTTTGATATGTTTGTGAAAGTACATCATGTGCTTTAGGGTTTCCCTCCCCTCCCCCATCACCTTCAGTTAAGTCATCCTCTTTGCTCATCTAAGTCCTTCTTCATCTAGAGTCCCTCTTATGACTCACTTTCTCCCCTAGCTTCCATATATTAGAGAGAACATATGCTTTTTTTGCTTTTTGTGATTGACTAATATTACTTAACATAATGTTTCCAGTTCCATCCATTTCCCTGCAAATGACATGATTTTGTTCTTCTTTATAGCTGAGTAAAATTCCATTGTGTACATATAGTACATATCCCATAGTTTTGTAATTTATTAACCTGTTGAAGGACATCTTGGCTGGTTCCATAGTTTGGCAATTGTGATTTGTGTGACTATATACATTAGTCTGGTAGTTTGATTTTTATTCTTTTGGGTAGATACCCAGAAGTGGTATTGCTGGGTGATGGTAGTTTTATTCCTATTTGTGTGAGGATCCTCCATACTGTTCTCCAAAGAGACTGCACTAATCTGCAATCCCACCAACAATATATTAGGGTTCCCACTTCTCCACACCCTCGCCAGCATTTGTTGTTGGTTGTGTTTTTAATGATTGTCATTTTAATTGGTGTTAGTTGAAATCTCAATGTAGTTTTGAATTGCATCTCTCTGATTGCTAATGATGTTGAATATTTAATCATACATTTATTGGCCATTTGTATTACTTTTTTGTGAACTGTCTATTTAGATCATTTGCCCATTTTTAATTGGGTTATTTGTTTTCTTAGCAGTGAGTTTCTTGAGTTCTCTGTATATTCTAGATATTAGTCCTCTATCGGAGGAATAGCTGGCAAAAAATTTTTCCCATTCTGTGGGCTCACTGTTGAGGTTTTTTATAGTTTCCTTTCCTGCACAGAAGCTCTTCAGTTTAATGCAATCCCATGTATTGATCTTCCTTTGAGTTGCTTGTGCCTTTGGGATCGTGAAAGAATTTTAATAGCTGTCAAGTGACCCTGACTTCTTTGAGGTAGAAAAAAATACCCTTGTCCAAGATGTAAAAATCCACTCATTGGCACTTTCTGAATGAACACCAGATATCCAAATAGGTAGACCAACCCATACACAAAGCAGAAAATGTATTCCCAAAGGAGGGAATAGTAGAAGATTGTCATAATCAAGCTCTTAATATGTGGCAGTGATCCCATAAACCTCATAAACTGAATCCCATAGTAATCATCAGTGACGAGGCTAATTCTTATTTTTTTATGTCTTAGGGAGGTTCAGACTGACAAATACATACATGGACACAGCATTCATTGAGTGTTTCCCTCTGGTTTCCACCCCACTCCCACCCCCATGGCTAGTTTTTACATTGATACAAGTAGCTTCATGTATGAACAGAGGATTATTTGAATAAGTAACATCATCAGATCTTTCCTTTCTCCTCCTCCTCTTCCCCATTTATTTTTCTGCACATCCCTCCCACATCCCACTAGTGTCTCTCCTCACTTATCTGAGGCCCCCTTTGCTTCCCAGTTTCTCTCTAGTTTCTCCACAAGTGAATATATATGGCCCTTCACTTTCTGTGACTGGCTAATCTCATTAAGCATAATTTTCTTGAGTTCCATACATTTTCCTTCAAATGATATAATTGTGTAATTTTTTTTTATGTCTGAGTTCATCTGTTGATCAATGCCTAAGCTGGTTCCATAGTTTGGCTATCATGAATTGAAAACTGCTATAAACATAGAAATGCATGTATTCCTATAGTAATCTGATTTTAATTTCTTTGGGAAGATCTCCAAAAGTGGTATGGCTAGGTCTTATGGTGGCTCCATTCCCAGACTTTTAAGAAACCTCCATATTGATGTCCATGGCACCTGTACTAATTTGCAATGTCACCAACAGTGTATAAGAGTTTCTATTTCCCTGCATCCACTCCTGCATTTATTGTTATCTGTATTCTTGATAATTGCCAAGAAAAAAAAACACAGCATAGTAATGGCACAAAAACAGACAAATATATCTATAGAAGATAAAGAAACAAACCTTCACAACTATAGCAATTGGATTCTCAACAAAGGGGCCAAAAACAATTGCTAGAAAACATGGCCTTTTCAACAAATGGTGCTATGTAGAAAATGGAACTAAACCCCAACCTCAGTGGGGGGTTATGTGGAATCTCAGTGTCGTTTTGATTTGCATTTATCTGACTGCTAATGATGTTACACATTATTTCATATACATATTGGCCATTTACGTTTCTTCTCTTGAGAAACGTCTATTCAGATCTGATTCCTATTTTTAATTGGGTTTTTTGGTTTTTTAGTATTGAGTCTTTGAAGTTCTTTAAATATTCTAGACATTAATTCTCCATGAGAGGATTAGCTGGATAAGATTTTCTCCCATTTTGTAGGCTCTCTTAGGTTCTTTTATAGTTTCCTTTACTACAGAGAAGCTTTTTAATCTTATACAATTCCGTTTATTGAATTTTATTTTTATTCTGTGGGCTTTGGGGGCTTATTGAGGAAGTCTCTACCAGTGGCTTTGTGTGGAAGAATTGCCCCTATGCCATCTTCTAGTAGTTGCAAAATATCTAGTATTACTTCTCTATCTTTTATCCATCTTAAGAGGATTCATGTGCAGAGTGAGAGGTTGGGGTTTAGTTCCATTTTCTACATAGCACCATTTGTTGAAAAGGCCATGTTTTATCTAGCAATTGTTTTTGGCCCCTTTGTTGAGAATCCAATTGCTATAAGTGAGAAGGTTTGTTTCTTTATCTTCTATAGATCTATGTGTCTGTTTTTGTGCCATTACTATGCTGGGGTTTTTTTGGTGGGAGGGGGTTTGTGTGTGTGTGTGGTACTGGGGATTGAACTTAGGGGCATTCTACCTCTGAGCTATACCCTCAGCCCTATTTTTTATTCTTTATTTTGAAACCGAGTCTCACTAAGTTGCGGAGTGCCTCACTAGGTAGCTGAGGCTGACCGAGAACCCGGATCCTCTGGTCTCAGCCTCTCGAATGCTGGTGCTGTTTTTATTACTATAGCATTGGTAGTTTAATAGCATTATTTAATAGCATTATTTCCACTATTAACTCCTTTATGCTTTCCTATGAAAATATAATCAGCCAAAAAGAATTGTGACTTCCACGGCCACATTTTTTTTCTTTCTGTGTAGAACTTGCTCTTAGTATCTTTCTAATACTAAGGTTAGCGGCGATTTTAATAAAGGATCCACCCATAAGTGCTTACATTCTAGGTAAATGTCAATAGGTATATACAGACCAAAAATAAATAAATAAAAAATTAACTACTAATTGTGAGAGCAAGAAAGAGGATGGATGTCTAGATAGTGCCAGGGATTTTAGTCAGGTGAAATGGACTGGAAAATCTGCCCCTTTAGAAAGCTGGAGGGCACTGGGTCTTCGGGGAGGCATAAAGAAACCTTTCCTCAGTCATGAAAGAGATTATTATAATACATTTGAATGTTTATGGAAATTCACAGCATGCAAATGGGTTATTAATTGATAACTTTCTTTTTTATTATTTTTATTTTTGATCAGCATGTACTGAGTATATTAAGAGGGTTAAACGTGATTTCCATCCATCCATACATAATGTGCCCTGATTCAATCCCATTTCCTTATCCACCCCTCTCCTCTTACACACTCTTCTCAACCCCTATTACTCACTGCTCTATATTCAGGTTGACTTTTTCCATATAAGAGAGAAAACATGCAGTACATGCTTATCTGTGTCTGACTTATTTAATTTAACATAATGTCCTCCAGTTCCATCCATTTTGATACAAATGACAAGATTCAATTCTTCATTATGACTGACTTGAAATCCAATCATTATTGCTAGATTTTGGATTTTGAATGTCCCCTGAAGGTCCATATGTTGAAGGTTTGGGTCCTCAGGCCAGTATATTGGAAGATAGTGGAGCTTTTAAGAGGTGGTGACTTTAGGGGTTCCTGAGGTCACTGTGGGTAAGCTCTCAAAGAGAATGGTGGAACTCTGGCCACTTCCAGTCTTTATCTTCTATTCTCTGGCTCATGATAAAGTGAGAAGTTTTACTCTATCACACATTCCTTCTACAATTCCTTGCCACAGGCCAGAAATAATGGGGTCCATTAAACAAGGGCTGGAACCTCCAAAACTATAAGTGAAAATAATTTTTTCTCATTATACATTATCTCAGATTTCATAATATCTGTTATAGTGAAAGAAAGCTGATTAACACTGTTGCCATAAATAAATAAAATAATAGTGAAAGAGTAGGCAATAAAAATCAGCTTCCACATACAGTTAAGTCATGTAGTTCTTAAAGTGATCAATTAGCAGCATATAAGGAATGAAATAAATTTAAATAAATCTTGTGACTGATTATAAATCAACACAATCATCACAGACAATCAATTCATACACATTAACACTGCACACCACAGGGCAGCAGATACTGCAACATGTCTATAATACCCACTCAGTAAGTTGCAGATCCAAAAACATTTGCTGAGCTCTAACATGCACACTCTTATGTAATAATATTATCTTTCATCTTGACCATGGGCTTGTTTTGCTGAAGAATACAACATATAATTAATATAACTCAAAAATAAATCAACAAAGGCTGAGGGCTTCTTTTCTTAATTAAAAATAAAAGAATTTATTTAGCAAATTTTACCTGTGAAAAGTCTATGCCCATAAATTTATATTTAAGATACAGCAGGAACCAGAAAATCTGTAGGCTTTTATTAACAAACTAACAGAGGTTAAGGAAAAGGAAATGTCAGATTTTACAGCAACGGTGAGATTGCATTTTCCATATGCAGAGTATATTAGTGTCATGATTTGAGAAGAGAGAAGGCAGCACAATTAAAGGAAGAAGCCACAAATGGTGCTGCTTTCTCTTTCATTTTTTATGGGAATTGAAGTGATTTTGTTTTGAACCTTATTTTATTTTATTTAACTTATCTCTCAATTCAAGAGGAAAAACTTTATCACTCTCCTATACTTATTACTAACTTTAATTTTATTTGAACAACTAGTTTCACATTCACTCTGTATTTCAAGATAATACCTCCAATTCTATATCCAAATACTTTTTCTACCATAAACATCACTGAACATGGAAAGCTTGCTCCAGATCTCTGATCCTATCCAGCCCTGATCTCAGTTTTCAAAGCTTTTAAATCTTTACATTCTTGTCATTTCTTTGACATTCAGAGCAGGTACAATAGAATGGGCTTAAAATAAAACAAGTGATACTTATATGAAAGTTATAAAAATCTGTCAGGCAAGCTTCTTATCTTTTCAATAAAGTACAGAATTTATAGCCTATGTTTTTAAGAGAAAAGTTGACCTTGTTTTATACCACACATTGTCGACACTTGAGCTATTATAGTTCCTTTTCTGTTTTATTGCTGCTTTATTTCAAAAAATTAAAACTTATATAAGGAACTGTTTTCCCTAAGGGAATCTAATTATTATCTTATGCTATGTTTTGTTATTGCCAGAAAATACATTCTCAAGGCTATCACCAAAGTTAAAGTCATGTGGAAGGACTTTAACTTCATACAGCCACAGTACAATTGACAACTGAAATTATATAACAGACTAAATGATAGAATTAACTTTTACTTCAAGAGCAAAACAGCACAAACTAAGCTCTTGTTATGGATCAATCATTATTCCAAATATTTTATGTAAATCATTATTCAAATTGATACAAGTTGAGACTAAAACTCAGAAAAGTTAAGTGACTTGTCCCAGGTCTTGAGCAACTAAATAATGGTGTCAGGAACTGAATGCCTACCTGCTTGCAAACCCTGAAATCTTAAGTACTATGGTAGACTGTTTTCAATCATTGTCATAAATATTGGCTTTCCTATTTATATAAAGCACAAAAGCTAAACAAGTGATAGGTTTCTTAAATAAAAAAATATAATTCAAATGAAATTCAGAAGAATTTAACAGCATGTAAGTAAACTTATGCCAATCTGTTCTATGTATCCATTTATTAAAACAAATGTGACAAAGATTCTTTGTTTCATGAAATTTTAGTTACCTTATCAACCTTATTCTTGGCCCATCTGTACACTTCCTTGTAAAGTCAGGTTGAGCAAAGAATCCTTCTTAGTTAAGCCAAAGTTCCCATCCTTGATATCTGATTCCCATCATCATTTGATCAGGTTCCTCATTCTCCACCATACCTCAGGTGGTCAGGTATGTCTGATCACCTCCTTGCCAATCTGATGAGGTTCTCCATTTTCCAGGATCCCTCAGGTTGACAGATGATATTTGATTACCCTGGCCTGTCTTCAGCAAGAATACTGCTAGTTCTGGTTAGCTAAAATACCCCTTACCCTTAAGGTTTCCTCTTAGTAATTATCCATCTATTGACTCTCACTCTATTTCCTGACTTTACATTCCCATTTGTTTATGCTGCAAGATCTCTCTCCCCCACTGCAAGACCCTGTTGCAGTGGTTCCTACTTCTATTACAATGACTCTGTCTGCCTTACTTTGCTTTAGCTGTAATTTTTACTTAACAGAAGTTTGTGTTATATGTTGAATTCTTAGAGCATATGCATGGCTGACCATCTTATAGCTTTTCTGGAGGATCTGTGTAAAGAATAAATTTCTTGGTTATACAAAATGTGTGTCTTTGATTTGTAGATGTTTTTAAAATTCTGTGAGATAGTGAAACACTTATTTCTCATTATCAATGTTATTTGCATTTTAAAGATTATATATGTCCTGGTGTTCTGAGCATGAAATATGATGTGAAAAAACTACCAAGCAGATGAACTAGGAAGAGAGTTTATTATATAATATTCTAAATGGAATATGAGAAGGTTTCTGTGGAGTAAAGTAAAAGGGAATTAGCAGAAGCATATAAATGCTATTTAATGTTCTATCATGTTTGCAAGACAGGAGAATAGTAACCCTCTACTTAAAGAAATCTTATCTTCAGTTAAAATCCTGAAACTATTAAAGATAAAAGAGTAAAACTGTATTGCTATGGTTCAAATTATGTTCTGTCCAAATTAATATGTCAAAATGCAAACTCCTAGCACCTCGGAACCTGACTTCGTCTGAGGAAAAGATCTTTCTAGAATTAATCAAGTTAAAATTAGTTCATTATAGTGGGCCTTAATCCAATAAAACCAATATCTTTTTTTTATTTTTCAAAAGGAAAAATTTGAGGACACCTAGATATTCAGGCAGAACACCACATGAACATGAAGTTGGCCATCTACAAACCAAGGAGAGAGGACTGGAACAGATACTTCCCTCTCAAACCTTAGAGGAAGCCAACCCTGCTGATGCCTTGACTTTGAACTTCTAATCTCCAGAACTGTGACACTAAAAGTCTACTGTTTAAGCCACCAAGTTTGTGGTGCTTTTTTATAGCAGCCCTAGCAAACTAATATTCCTGTACTCTTTACTAGCATAATGACATGTCTCTATCCTTACCTTTGTAAAAAAGATGGTTTAGCTGACATTTGTTTTAAAGTACCACTCTATGGTTGCAATATATTAAAGTATGAAAAACAGAATAATTCATCAAGGAAATGAATTTTTAAAAATTGTTTTTACTATCCCTTATAACCTTTGAACATATATAATAGGGAATTACACTTTACTGCACTTTCAGACTAAAAACTAATTGCAACCAGACAGCTATTGTTGGTTATTTAGAAATACTCTTTTTTTAAAGCACTTCCATAAAAGTTATAAATAGTAAGCCAGTAGCATTCCCTATCGCAAGGGCCTGAAGAAAGAAGTTGTTAAATATGCATTAAAAATTCATTACCATCAAAAGCCCCTATATATATATATTCACTGTTGAATGCTATAAAAAGCATTTGGAAAACATGAACTCAAATGAAAAAAATACCACTTAACCCACCATATAGTCCCATCCTGGAGAAAGGCATTTCAGCAAATAGCAAAAAGACATTCCGTCTTTATCCGGTCAAAACCTGTTCAATAGAACTTTCCGCTGAATTTAATATCTTTTTCTGAAGGGTAGCTTCCCTCCATCATCCACATACAAAACATCTGTGGTAATTGTCGTGGTCTCTGATTCATTATCCATAGTATTTTCATGTATAGTTTTAATTAAATTTTGAAAGGTTCACTTCCACAATGCCAGTGGCTCAGTATTTTCAAGTTGCAATCTTGGTATCCAGCCTATAATAGTATCTCTTGCTGTGTTAATCAGCTATTTAGTATGTGTAGTTGTTGGGCTTGACCTTTTCATCTTCTAGTGCTTAGATTAACAGAAGGTAGAGTGGCTGAGAGGACTCACTGATGAAATCTTTATGCTTGATTCTTAATTCAGAGTATGGTGGTAATAATAGTTCTTGGCTTAAGCACAATCCATTTAAAAAGTTCTGTAATTGCAAAATTATAATAATCATAATTATAGAAGATGACTGCAAGGGAGGAGATCAGGAAATATACTTTTTCTGTTTTAAAAGGATTTTTATTTCATCCATTTTGATGTATGCCTGCTTGAAACAATATACAGCCAGTGTTTCAATTATGCAATTTTTCAGAGACTATCACTGTTATCACTTACTTGGAAATAATGATGAACTTTCATCCCATCACATCTTGCAAGATGAGAGTGTAGGTACCAGTCTTTCAGCTCTACTAGCAATCAGTAGCAGGATTATAACAAATTCTTTGAATTGGTTTGGCAATGGCCTATAAAAGAGGTGGAAAGAGAAAGTATATTTACTTCCAGTTATCCAAAATTATATAGGAATAATTGTGTACATTTAATAAACTTGAAGATTATTTCATTTTGTATAAAATGATATTGTTATGGCTTAGTAGAATAAAATATGAAAGTTAACTAATATAGCTTTTAATCTTGGGACACTTGACCCACTGTGTTTCTCCATCAACTGTAAGTAAAATTCCAGTCTAAATGTCTCATCATTTTAACTCTCTGTACATCTTGGTAAGTAGACTTAAATATTTTAATGTTAAAGCTTTTAAAAGAAATTTAAAGATTAATATTTAAAATATAATGGCCAATAAGTTTTTTTCTAAATGGAAAGAGAAATTCTAGATGATTAAACTGAATTTCAGAGTTAAGAGAACTGCAAACAGTTACAAATCTAGATGGTAAGAGAGCCAAGAACGTTACCCATTCTTCTACTTCTCATGTGTTTTCCTAGACAGAATGAACCTGTTTAAAATCCCAGGTTAAACATTTGGCATTTTGGGAACATGAGACAATTATATACAGCCAAGGGTTTCTCATCTTAAAGGATGAAAAATATTAGAAGAATTGACAATTTTGTTTGTTTGAGTTTTGGTCCTTGAGATTGAATCCAGAAACTTCTACCACTAGGATACATTCCCAGCCCAAATGAGTTAAAATATATCATATGGTACACACAGAAAAGTGGTAGACATTATTATAAAATGTTGTTTATGTGACTTTTGTTAGTTAACTATTCTGTGCCTTAGTTTTCTTACCTATGTAAAATTAGAGCAAAGAGAAAGCCATGGATTCCTTGAGCTTTCTGTGGATGAAGAGAATATAGGTTTATACAGAGCTCTTTCTATGTTAATCAGGATTTTAGGAGTTCCTAAGTATTTGACCATTTACAGAAAAATATTCTGATTCAATTCTGTTCTAGTCTTTGACATTATTCATAGATAGAAAATCTATAAAAGAGTATATTTTCTTAGCAGAGGAATTTAATGAGTAGTGGGAATGGAGATGTAAGGATAGAATTTAACTTCTGTTTCAAGGATAAAGACTTAAATAGGCATCTCTCCAAGAGAGAAAGACGGGGATTTTAGAGTTGTGGATATTACAGATCAAATGTCACACAGCAGTATATCAGATGAATGAGACATATTCAAGAAGAAATACAACCAGGAAGAAGCTTCTCAGGTGGGAAATGACTCAGTAATTTTCAGAATATATTTATTTCATATTAAATTTACTCTTCTGAAATATGTTAATACTACCACAGAAAGTAGAGATTGAACTTGATATGATCCTTTACTTAACCAAAAACTTCCAAAACTTAAACTTGCTTGTATTCTTGATGAATGCCATACTAACTGGCATTAGACAGAATCTCAATGTAGTTTTGATTTGCACAATGCACCAATTAAATTTTTATAAAAAAATCTTAAGCTTTTGTTAGATGTGCTAACAAATAACAAAGTTACTGGTAGTGATGTTATTATGCAATTTACACTTGGGGGGGCAAAAAATGAAAGGATGGTATCTAGGCATAATCATTTCAAAACTGACAATCTCTCCCTCTGGACTTTTAAATCATTATCTGGAAAAAATAACAGTGGACACCCAGGTTACTAGAAAGAAAATGGCAGAGGGACCACCAAATGCTCTCCTCTGTAGGTCATTGATACCACAGCAGAGCGCTTAATTGAGGGGGATATTGCTTACAAAGAAGACTTTATCCCAAATGGAATGATACCACACTATTCTGTAAGAGCCTGCCCAGTACTGATCATTTCTAGATCTACCATAGTCATTCTACATATTCACTTTAAAAGGAGACACAAGGTTAAGGTTTGACAAAAAAATAAAAACACTTACAATATATTAACAGGCTCTATTTTTGTTGTTCTAAGATATTTTGTTATATAACATTTTTATTGTAATAATTCGTGCATTGTAATCATACATACTTGTTAGGTACAAATTGATAACAACATATGTGCACACATTTCTCATTTGACCCCTTCCTCAATTCCCACCCCACTCCCTCGCCCTCCCTCTTTCTCAAGTTCACTTTAGTGAGTGACCTTGATATAATTGTGTAAGTACATCATGTGTATTCGAGCATCCCCTGCTCCCGGTCCATCCCCTTCAGTTAAATCAAATTCTTTGCTTATTGAGGGTCTCTCCTTTTTCATCTGGAGAACCTCTTATGCCCCATCTTCTCCCTAGCATCTGCATATTAGGGAGAACATATGCTTTTTCACTCTTTGTGACTGGCTAATTTCACTATGTTAACATAATGTTTTCCAGTTGCATCCATTTCCCTGCAAAGAACATGATTTTGTTCTTCTTTATGGCTGAGTAAAATTCCATTGTGTACATATCCCATAGTTTTGTAATCCATTCATCTGTCGATGGACATCTTGGTTGCTTCCATATTTTGCCCATTGTGAATTGTGCAACTATAAACATAGATACACATGTCTTGGTCTGATAGTTTGGTTTCTGTTCTTTTGGGTAGATACCCAGAAGTGGTATTGCTGGATCATATGGTAGGTTCATTCCCATTTGTCTGAGGATCCTCCATACTGTTTTCCAAAGTGGTTACACTAGTTTGCAATACCAACAATGTATTAGGGTTCCCACTTCTCCACATCCTCGCCAACAGTTGTTGTCGTTCATGATTTTATTATTGCCATTCTGATTGGAGTTAGGTGAAATCTCAAGGTGGTTTTGATTTGCATTTCTCTGATTGCTAATGATGTAGAACATTTCCTCATATATTTATTGGCCATTTGTATTTCTTCTTTTGTGAAGTGTCAATTTAGATCCTTTGCCCATTTTTTGATTGGGTTATTTGTTTTCATATCTGTGAGTTTCTTGAGTTCTCTGTATATCCTAGATATTATTCCTCTATCAGAAGAGTAGCTGGCAAAAATTTTCTCCCACTCTGTGGGCTCTCTGTTGAGGTTCTTGATAGTTGCCTTTGCTGCACAGAAGCTCTTCAGTTTAATGCAATCCCATGTATTGATCTTCCTTTGAGTTGCTTGTGCTTTTGGGGTCTTGTTGAGAAAGGTTTTACCTGTGCCTATGTGTTGAAGTGTTGGGCCTATGCCCTCTTCAAGTAGCTACAAGGTCTCTGGCCTAACTTCCAGGTCTTTGATCCACCTTGAGTTGACTCTTGTGCAGGGTGAGAAACTGGGGTTTATTTCCATTTTTCTGCATATGGTTAACCAGTTTTGCCGACACCATTTGTTAAACAGGCAATCTTTTTTCCAGTGTATATTTTTGGCTCCTTTGTCAAAAATCAGTTGACTGTAAGCCTGTGGGTCTGTTTCTGAGTCTTCTATTCTGCTCCATTGGACAATGTGTCTGTCTTTGTGCCAATACCATGCTGTGGCTTTGTAGTAGAGTTTGAAGTCATGTATTTTGATACTTCCTGCATGGTTTTTATTGCTAAGAATGACTTTGAATATCCTGGGGTTTTTGTTTTTCCAGATGAATTTAAGGACTGATTTTTCTATGTCTATGAGGAGTGCCCTTGGAAATTTCATGGGTATTGCATTGAATCTGTAGATCATTTTGGGGAGAATGGCCATTTTGATGCTATTTATTCTGTCTATCCAAGAGCATGGTAGATCCTTCCATCTTCTAAGGTCTTCATCGAATTCTTTCTTCAACTATTTACAGTTTTCCTTATAGAGGTCTTTTACCTCCTTGGTTAAGTTTATTCCTAAGTATTTTACTTTTGGGGGCGCTATTGTGAGTGGAATTGCTTTTTGGATTTCTTTTTCGGTGGGTTTATGGTTGGCATATAGAAAAGCTTCTGATTTTTTAAGATTGATTTTGTATCCAGACACTTTGCTGAATTTGTTCATCAGTTCTGTAAGTTTTTTGTTGGGTTTTCTAAGTATAGTATCATGTTGTCTGCAAAAAGGGATAGTTTTAGTTCTTTCCCTATTTTTACCCCTTTGATTTCCTTCTCTTGACTTATTGCTCTGGCTAGAGTCTCAAGTAGTATATTGAACAGAAGAGGTGATACTGGACATCCTTGTCTTGTTCCTGTCTTTAGTGGGAACTCTTGCAGTTTCTCTCCATTTAATATGATATTGGCTGTGGGATTATTATATATTGCCTTTATGATGTTGAGGTAGCTTCCTTCTATTCCGATTCTCTGAAGTGCTTTTAGTATGAATGGGTGTTGGATCTTGTTAAATGTTTTTTCAGCATCAATTGAGATGATCATGTGATTTTTGTCTTTGAGTCTGTTTATGTGGTGAATTACATGGATTGTTTTCCATATGTTGAACCAGCCTTGCATCCCTGGGATGAACCCAACTTGGTTATGGTGTATCATTTTCTTGAAGTGGTTTTGAATGCGCATTGATAGTATCTTGTTTAGCAGTTTTGCATCTAAGTTCATCAATGATATAGACCTATGATTTTCTTTTCTTGAACTGTCTTTATTGGCTTTTGTAGTAATGTGATGTTGGCTTCATAGAATGTGATTGGGAGGTTCCTGTTTCTATTTCACAGAATAGCTTGAGGAGTGTTGGGATTAGCTCTTCTATAAATGTTTTATAAAATTCACTTGGAAAACCATCTGGCCCTGGGCTTTGTTTGATGATAAACTCTTCATTGCTGTTTCTATCTCTTTGATTGTTATTGGTCAGTATAAGTTTTCTATATCTTCTTGACTCAATTTAGGGGGGTTATATGTGTCTAGAAATTTGTCAATTTCTTCTAGATTTTCCATGTTGTTGGAGTATAGTTTTTCAAAATAGTTTCTGACTATCCTCTGTATTTCCATTCCATCAGTGGTAATATCACCTCTTATTTTGGTAATTTGGGTTGATTCTCTCTTTCTTTTGGTTAGGTTGGCCAATGATTTATCTATCTTGTTTATTTTTTCAAAAAACCAGCTTTTGGTTTGTTGATTTTCTGTATTTTTTTAATTATTTATTTCATTAATTTCTGCTCTGATTGTCATGATTTCCTTTTTTCTACTGGCTTTGGGGTTAGACTGTTCTTGTTTTTCAGGGGCTTTGAGCTGTGTCATTAGGTTATTTATTTGGTGATTTTCTATTCTTCTTATGTGGGCACTCAGTGCTATAAATTTTCCCCTTAGTACTGCCTTCAATGTGTCCCAGAAGTTTTGATAGTTGTGTCTCTGTTTTCACTGGTTTCTAGGAACTTTTAATTTCTCCCTTTACTTCTTCTATGACCCAATCTTCATTCAACAATGTGGTGTTCAGTCTCCATGTGTTTACACAGTTACTTTGGGTCTTCTTGGAGTTTATTTCTAGTTTCAATCCATTGTGGTCTGAAAAGATGCAGGGAATTATGTTACATTTTTTGGAAGTCAGTACTCACTTTGTGGCCCAGATTGTGGTCTATTTTGGAGAAGGTTCTGTGGGCTGCTGAGAAAAATGTGAATTCAGCTATAGTTGAGTAAAAGTCTATACATGTATAATAGGTCCATTTGGTTTACGGTATTCTTTAGGTCTGAGGGGTCTCTACTGATATTTTGTTTAGAAGAATGATCTAGAGATGTAAGAGGAGTATTGAAGTCTCCTAGTATTAGTGTATTGGGGTCTATGTGTGTCTTTGTATCATACAGAATTTTTTTTTTTTTATGAAAGTGGCTGCATCTATGTTTGGAGCATAGATGTTGATAATTATCATTTCCTCTTCCTCGATTGTTCCTTTTACTAGTAAAAAATGACCTGCTTTGTCTCTTCTGATAAGCTTAGGCTTGAAGTTTAATTTATCTGATATCGTGGTTGCTACTCCTGCTTGTCTTCAGGTTCCATTGGCATTGATTACCTTACTCCAGCCCTTCACCTTTAGTTTGTGGGAATCTTTGCTTGTAAGATGTGTTTCTTATAGGCAGCATGTAGATGGATTCTGGGTTTTGATCCATTTTGCCACCTTGTGCCATTTTATTGGGGACTTGAGACCATTTATATTCAGTGTGATTACTGAGAGATGATTTTTAATTAGTAACATTTTGAGTTTTGACTTCTGTTTTTGGTGGTATTTATTCTTCTTTGCTTAGTTGTTTGCTTCCTGGAAGTTATTGTTTCTCTGGTTCTGATGTTTACTTGTTAGTTCTTCTTTGTAGTTAATCTCTTTAAGTAGTTTCTCTGGTGCTGGATTGGAAGAACTAAATTCTTTCAGTTTCTGTTCATCATGGAAGGTTTTTATATTCCCATCAATTTTAAGAGAGAGTTTTGCTGGGTATGATAATCTTGGCTACAAGTTATTTTCTTTCAGAGTTTGGAATATGTTACTCCAGCCTCTCCTGGCTTTCATGACTTGATTTGGAGTGATTCTAATTGGTTAGCCCCTGAATGTCACTTGGACTTTTACTTTTGTTGCCTTTAAAATTCTCTCCTTAGCCTCTACAGTAGTCAACTTGATTATTATGTGACGTGGTGAACCTCTTCTTTGGTCTTGTCTTGAGGGAGTTCTGTATGTTTCCTGTACCTGTGTGTCGACTTCTCTTTCTATGTTTGGAAAATTCTCTGATAATATTTATTTGAAGAGATTGTTTATTCCATAAGTTTCAACTTCTAATCCCTCTTCTATGCCTATTATTCTTAGGTTAGCTCTTTTAAAATCGGCCCAGATCTCTTTGATGTCCAATTCATACTGTTGTATTTTTTTTCTAAATTATGTACTATAGATTAATTTTTGGAATGACCATCCTCTAAGAGTGATATTCTATTTTCTTATGATCTAATCTGCTGTGTATAGTTTGTATTGATGTCTTCATTTCGGATATTTCATCTTTCACTTCCTTCAATTCTTCTCTTTGGTTCCTTTTCAGGTCATTGAATTCTTTTTTTTTTTTTTTGTTCCTTTATTTGTTCCTTCATTTCTTTCAGCTTTCCCTACTTTCTTTCTGAAAATTCTGTATTGTTTCTAGTATTAAATATCTGAATTATTCTTCTGGTAATTTCTGCCATTCTGGGTTGGTGAGATCTGTGATTGATGGGTTGTGGTAGCTCATTGTTTCTTTGTTATTTTTCCTTCCCATGGTTCCCTTATTCTTAAATTTATATCTTTGCTGCTCTTGCAAGTTTTCTCATCCAATCTCTGCAGTGGGGGTTTAGAGGTATCTGATGGTATATACAGGGACAGGTTTTGTTCAGTGATTAAGGTTGGGTGAGAAGTCACAGTAATGAATTCAGGAATAGGGTAAAGAAGAGGGTATGTTCCAGCGGAATAAGAGGTTGAGTGTGTTGAGGTGATATACTGTAAAGATTAGAGATGGTAGATATGTCTTGAGATTCTGGTAGTCAATATAGAGTTTTTAGTGTGGTAGTATGAGATGATCTTGATATGAGACAGGAAAAAAAGAAAAAGAAAAGAGAGGAGGTAAAGTGTTGAGGAGAGGAATATAGAGCGGAGAGTGGGAGAAGCTTGTAAAAGGGATAAGGAGGAGATCCAACAAGCTAAGCAAGAAATAACAAAGCAACCAATCATCCAAACAAACATAAATAAATCAAGGCAATACAAAATGAAAATCAAGGCAATATAAAACATAATATCAAAAAACAAACAAAAAAAAGTAAAAAAAAAAATAAACAAAACAAAAATGCAAAAAAAAAACCAAACCCAAAACCAAAATACCAACAACAAGAAATAAATATAAAAATCCTGCTAGTTCGTAAGTACCAAGCTTAAATTTTTGAGTGTGTCTCTCGCATTTTTATTTGCTCAGTCATTGCAGGCATAGGGTTTTGTTGGTGTTTCTCTGGTTGCCAGCTTACATCTCCTGGCTCTCCACAGGGCCTGACTGCATCTCTTTCTGCCTTTGCTGATGGCAGGAGTGCAGTCTAAATGCTGGGCCTTTTCAGATGCCCTATGTGCACTGGGTTCTTCCACACTTCTGTTCCTGTCTAAGCTCTAGAAGGGCGGGTGTCTGAGTCTATCCTTTGTGTAGTGGCCCCCGCACTCCAGGGGCACAATTCAACTTACAGATCACTGCTGCTCAGAATTCTGTTGTTGCCTGCTCCACCTCTGGTCTCTCGGGCGCAAGAGGTCAATGGAGGTCTGGAAAGCTGGGAGCACGTTGGCTGGGAGTGGCTGGCGGCAAGATGGCGGCCACTGGTTCGTGGCATGCACCGGCTCCCCTGTTCCTCCTGGGCTTTGATCAGCTTCTTCCATTGCCCTGCTCACTTTTCAGCCACTCTGCCTTCTTTCCTTCTGTCAAGGAGCTGCGTTCTCAGCCATCCTGGTTCAAGCTCTGTGGTGCAGTCAGTCACAGTTCCAGCTCTGGAACAGTGCACTGGGGTGGTCCCTTGGGAACTTACTCTGATCGTCCCATGTGTTCCGGTCTCTGTGGATGGTGTGGGGATACCCGCCTGGGTAGGGTGTGGGGTCCTGGAAGTGCCCTCTCCACGCCTGGTCTGGTTGCTGGTCCACCGAGGTATTTGTAGATCATGGTATCTAGCTAGTCGCCACAATTCCAGGTCCCGGCTCCACAGCCTGGCGCAGAGCGCCAATCCACCACGCGGCAGTCTCCTTTGCTCTCCCTGCTCAGCTTTCTGGATCTTCTTTAGTTGTGGTTCAGGTTTCACTTTTTTTGTTGTTGTTGTTTTCTTTTCCTTCTGTTAAAAAGCTGTTTTTATGGCAAATTTAATTCGAAATCACAGCGTCTGGGGAAAGTTGTTTCACTCAGACGCCATCTTGAATTCCTGTTTTATAACATTTGAAAATGAGGAATTTTTATGTGTTTTATAACAATATTTATGTAGTATGTGAAGATATTATATGTATACACATATCGGAATATATATATATATATATATGTATATATTTGAAGCATATGTGTACATACCTGTATATATACAGGTGTATGATTTAAATATACTTGTCAGAAATTATCCTTTGATCCTATATCCAGGCTTAAAGAATTCACTTCATATCTTATGCAGAAAAGAAAAAAAACGAAGAGAACAGAATAAAATAACTGTGGAATGCTAAAAGTTCCCCTCAAACTTCATTGGCCATAGGTAAGCCAAACCTGACATAAATAGGGAATAAAAAATATAATTACTTCACCCAAGGAAGTTGTACTAACTAAATGCAAACAAATAGTACAGTCAATCTCAAACATTAGTGATAGGAATAAAACATAACAAGGCCATCGTTTTGGGGTCGAAAAATAATGAACCATGCTTTCTTTGTTCAACTGTCCTCAAAGTCTATGTTTGTAAATGTAATTGAATTTGAATAAGCAACATAAAATAGAGGTAAAATGCTTCTTAAAAAAGAATATTTATTGCCGGGTGTGGTGGCGCACGCTTGTAATCCCAGCATTTGGGAGGCTGAGACCGGAGGATCCGGGTTTGCGGCCAGCCTCAGCTACCTAGTGAGGCACTCCGCAACTTAGTGAGACTTGGTTTCAAAATAAAGAATAAAAAATAGGGCTGGGGGTATAGCTCGGAGGTAGAATGCCCCTGAGTTCAATCCCCAGTACCGCAAAAAAAAAAAAAAGAATATTTATCTGTAAACAAATTGTGATTGCTAATACTAGTTATATATTCCATAATCATACTACTAAAATGTAGAAATTTAAGGAAGTTTTGGCTTTTTCCAATTTCTTACTAGTTGATAAAATTTTTTGAAAAAACAATCCTATATACTATTAAATTGAATTATACTAACACCAAGTATTCCAAATCAGAAATGTAATAGTTATTTTAGTCCAAACAAGATATGAAACGTTATAGTATAAGATCAGGAGTACTTGAACTGTGGCAGGAAGCATTTTGTCCCATTCCTTTTGACTTTCCATGTTCAGGAACACACTTCCTGTGTCAACCACATGAGCCATCTGGACAGAAGTCCTTCTTATCTCTGTAGGAAATAAACAGTTGTCCATGTCTCTCAATATAGAGATTGTACATCTCTGAATATAAATGGAATAAAAGGAGAGCTGGATAGAATTTTGAAAAGGATCATGCATTCTGAGAGTAAAAAGTGGTCATCCTACTTTTATTCATTCAGCACTAACAAATTGTGAAGTGTTAAGATTTAAGGATAAAATGAAATGAAAGAAAGCAGAGGAGAAGAAAGAGATCAATCTGACAAGCAAAATGATGAGACCAGAAGAGACATCTCCCAAACACTACCAATAACAGAAAAATAGTATTTATTAGAGAGGAAATTTTTTTTAAAAAGTAAAAAGAAAAAAACCTAAATTAAAAACAAAAATAGAAAAATAGATAAAAAGCTTTAAAAAGATTTGAAAAAAGTTTTTAAATTAATACAATTATTATATTATTATTGGTACATTGTAATCATACATCTTTGTTAGGTACAAGCTGGTAAAGGCATACATGCACACATCTCTCATTTAACCCTTCCCCAATTTCCAGCCCACTTGAGAAGGAGGGAAGGCTCCTTCTCAAGTTCAGTTTAGTGATTGACTTTTATATGTTTATGAAAATACATCATGTGCATTAGGGCGCCCCCCCCCCATCACCTTCAGGTAAGTCACCTTCTTTGCTCATGTAAGGTTTCTCCTTCATCTCGAGTCCCTCTTATGATCCACTTTCTCCCTAGCTACAATACAATTTTTAAGGAAGACGAATCTTC
Organism: Graphiurus murinus; assembly: GCA_004027655.1. Lineage (NCBI taxonomy): Eukaryota > Metazoa > Chordata > Mammalia > Rodentia > Gliridae > Graphiurus > Graphiurus murinus. Next base: position 54,887 of record PVLC010008889.1, read on the forward strand.
CTTTTTTATCTTCGTGTGGAGACTTGATTTTGTTGGTAGTGAGGTTTCAAAAACGGAATCTTCTTCTGTTCTACATGGTTATGGGCTACTGTTGCACCTGCTTGATAGAGTTCCTGTTTCCTGTGTCCTTTAGTAAGCAGGATCTAGGCAGGTCAATTTGAGCCTTTGAGTCTTCTCTCAACAACTTTCTCATTCAGTTTAAGGTTTGTGGATTCTTCCTTGCACCAGGCAGCTTTGATGCTGTACTGGGGGGGTGGGGGAGATCCTCTCCCTGTCAGTAGACCCAGTGATCCTGATTGCATGACCTAAGAGCACCTTGGAGTTCGAGTTTATGATGTATTCTACACCCCCTTTGTTGTGTTCAGGAGGGCTGTGCTAGAGAGAAAAAGCCTGGAAACACTATTCAGAATGTACAGACCCTGCCAGTGCAAGTTCCATTGTGGGGTGGGCCTTGTTGGTACAGTGATTCCCAGTCTCTCCTCAACCTGAGTGGCTGCCACTGGGTCAGAAGCTGTACCTTTTTGCAAAAAGAGTCTATTATTAGTTCCTGGTCTGAGGTGTCCCTGGGTCTGGACTCCAGCTGGTGCTTCTTCCCGAGCTACTTCTAGGGGGTGCTTTCTGGCCTAAGCCAGACCTTTAGCTCTGACTTCAGGACTGTGGCTAGGATGTGCCATTGGTGATGTAGTATTGGCTCCCTCAGGCAGTTTGAGACTGGACTATATGGTCTGTTCTCCTTGCAGTTGTGGTGGGTGGGGCAGTTCTCAGCACTGCTCAAGGTGGATAAACACTGGTGCAGGTGCTGGGTGGGGGAGTGGAAGCGGTCTCTGGTTTGGCCACAGGAATACACCGGAGGCAAGGGAGCTCTTCAATGCTCTTTTCAGCCCTGCTTCTGTTGGTACCTGATGTGTGGGAGGTGATGGGGCCCTAGCTATACCCAGGAACCCGGCTGGCCCAAGACATTTCAGTGGGCACCTGGGGAGGAGAAGGCTAGAGGTGGGAGTGGGGGGAGGGTGATGGCAGTGTGCCTGCTTCTGCAGAACCTACAGAGCGAGCTAGGGTGCCTGTATCCCTTACTAGGTCACCGGGCATGTGCTGCCTTTGCCAGTTGGAATGTTTCACACCCATGCAGTCCACTGAGGCCAGCACAGGCTGAAGCTCACCTGTGGTCACCACAGTGAGGGGTGGGTCCACTCCTCACTGGTTTGCTAGTCAATGGAACTGGTGGGTCGTACTTTATAGGGAGTGCTGGTGCCAGGCTCAAGCTGTCTCTGGTGAAGCTGTTTTTGTGGGGATGTTGCCTCTTCCCACACCACTCTGGGGTGCAGGTGTTCTTCCGAGCCTGAGTATCAGTGTGTGCTCCCTTGACATTGGGGGATAGGGTGGGCTGGGTTGTGTGCATGGGCTCTGTCTGCCTCCATGTCGCTGATGCTGTCTAGGCTGAGCACTAGCACTAGTTTAGGTTGTGGATGCAGAGTTAGTGACCCAGAGAATAATGGAGGGAAATGTTCTGTAACTGTCCCCAGGCACGGTGCTGAGCCCCACCGGCCTGCCCTGTTTCTGCTAGCTGCATTTACCTAATGTCCTATTTCTATGGATCAGAGCTTGTTAACTCTGTTATAGATGATATGGATTTGTTACTCGTTCCTGTGTTACTCACTTACCTCAGAAAGGCTAAGAGAGATGCCCTTCAGTTGGTTTTCTTACAGAGCCCCGAGCCTTGTGTCTATCCCATCCTCTCTCTTGAGCCAAACACCAGCTTCAGCAAATTAACAAGACCTTGTTTTTTCTGCTTTTTTTTCTTTTAGAAATTTAATCCTGAAGTATAATTATATGTTGTAGTGAGATTCAAAGTGATACATTCATGTATGCATATGGCATCTTTTAGCATCTTTTGGTGTGGTTCCTTCCTCCTTCCCTGAACACG
>PVLC010008890.1:0-50265 GCA_004027655.1 Graphiurus murinus
AGCTTCTTAATCCACACCAATTTTCTTTGTTATGAAATTGACTTTGTTTGATATTAATGTGTCTGCTCTACTTTTCTTTTTATTGGACATGGAATGATCTATCATTTTTCTTTAAACTACCTGTGTCTCTAGGCAGCACACATTTGGTCTTGCTTTTAATGATTTCTGATAATCTCTGCCTTTTAACTAGAGTGAGTTGCCTGTTCATATTTATTGAGATTACTGACATGGTTGGTTTTAGATCTACTATTCTGCTATTTGTTTTCTATTTGTTACATTTGTTATTTGTTCCTATTTCTTTGTCTGCCTTTATTTTGAGTTAATTGTACGTTTTTATGATTCTATTTATTTCTTTTATTAGCTTAGTAGCTACACCTCTTTATTTTGTTGCTTTAGCAGTTTCCTTAGGGTTCATAGCATATGTCTTTAACTTGTCACAGTCTCCTGTGAAGTGAGGTTATCTGGCTTTGATTATAGTGTAGAAACTTTATAGTAGCAGCTTCATGTTTTCTTTCTTTCCTTTTTTTTTTTTTTTTCAGTACTGGGGATTGAACTCAGGGACGTTCTACCTTTGAGCTATACCCCAGGCCTATTTTTTATTCTTTATTTTGAAACCAGGTCTCACTAAGTTGCGGAGTGCCTCACTAGGTAGCTGAGGTTGGCCACGAACTTGGATCCTCCAGTGTCAGCCTCCCAAATGCTGGGATTACAAGCGTGCACCACCACGCCCGGCTTCATGTTTTCCCTCTGAGTTTTTCATCTATCATTCCCACACATTTTTATTTCACCTGTATTGTAAACTATGCATCGCCATTATTTTGGGTTTAAACAATTAATTGTATTCTAAAGATATTTAAACAATAAGAATAGCTATCTTTGTATTTACTAATCTGGTTAGCATTTCTTGTATTTGTATAGATCCAGGTTTTCATTTTCTTAAAGGACTTCCTTTAACATTTCTTGTAGTACAGTTTTGCTGGTGATAATAGTCTTAGCTTTCACATTCCAAAAAAACAAAACAAAACTACTTTGCCTTCTTAGTTGAAAGCTCTTTTTTCTCAGTAAAAGATTCTAGATTAACAGTGTTTTTCCTAATAATTTAAAGACATTGAACCAGTGTCTTTTAGCTGACACAATTTCCACCGAGACATCTACTGTTATCCTTGTCTATGTATCCTCTCTAGGTAATATAACCTTTTTTCCTCTGGCTGTTTTTAAGACTTTCTTCTTTATCACTGGCTTTGATTATAATGTACTTTTGTGCAGTTTTCTTCAAGTTCTTTGTGCTTGAGGTTTGTTGAGCTTTTCTGCTCTATGGACGAGTTTTCATGAAATTTGAAAAATACCGGTCATGTTCTGACTCCCCTCTCCTCTCCTGCACGATCTCCTGTTGCATCTGTACTTGGCTACTTGAAGCTGTCCCACAACACTCAGGTGCTATTTTTCTGAGCCTCTTTCCCCTCTCTGTGTTTAATTTCACATGGTTTCTAGTGCTACATCTTTAAGGTCACTGATCTTTTTTTTTTCTTCAATGTTGAATCTGCTGTTAATTCCATCCATTGAATTTTTCTTTTCTTTTTTTTTTAAATTCTCTCTCTCTCTCTATTTTTTTTTAAAGAATTCATACTTTACCTTACAATTTTCATTTTAGGAAATTCAATTCGGGTCTTTTTATTTTCCATCCACTGAAGTTTTCTTTTTTTAAAAATTTTCTTATGTTTTTAAATTCAGACTTTTCCTTGCAATTTTCATTTTAGGAAATTCAATTCGGATCTCTTTATTTGTTTATTTATTTTTTACAATTTATTTTTCTATACATTTACTGGTGCATTGTAGTCTCACACCATAAAGCAGTTCAGCGTGGTAGTGACACGCACGCACACAGCACTTGGTGAGCTCAGTTTGAGTCTTTTTAAAGAAATACCTTTCATGGCTTTTCCTTACATGCTTAACATCTTCTGAAATACATGAGAAGTTATAATGACTGCTTTTATTATCACTTCATGAGCGGCCTTTTGGTAAAGATCTGTGCCAATGCTGGGACGATGTCTATTGATTACCTTTTGTCCTCATTATGTCTAAGTATTATTTCCTTGCTTTGATTGTATGCCTGGTGATCCTTGACTGGATGCCAATCAGTGTTAGGTTACTTGGTTTGCTAGGTATCTTTGTGTGCCACATTTTTCTGGTCCTGTAGATATTCTTGAGCTTTATTCTGTACCGTGGTTAAGTTCCTTGGAAGCAGTTTTATTTTTTCAGGTTTTGCTTTCATGCTTCTTAGGTGGACGCAGAACAACTATTAATCTAGGGCTAATTTATCTCACTCATGATGTAAAACTATTTTTGTAGAACTCTACACCATGCCCTGTAATTTATAATTTCCCCCTTCTGGCTGGTGGGAGTAGGCACTATTCTCAGCCACGTGTGAGCTTCCACGATTGCTCCCTCTAATCTAAAGGTAGGGTGGTCTTTTCCTGGCCCTGGATTTTTTCATATGTGTACACCAATCAGCACTCTGCAGATCTCCGGAGTTCTCACTATGTGAAACTTTCTCCTCTCCAGCATGAATTCTAGGCTCTTTGGCTTTGGAGGACTCCCAACTCTTTCTCCTTAATTCAAGGAGACTGCTGGGCTCTGCCTACAGGATATTTCGGTGGAACACTTTTTAAGGTAGATACAAGAAAAATACTTGCTAGGTCTCCTCTGTACAGCTTTCAATCTGGACCCATCAGCGACTGGCCTTATTACTGCTGCTTGCTTCATGTCAGAGCAGCTATGAGAGTCAGAAAGCTTTTCCTTGCCTAGAGTTTTAGTGATGAGTGCAGTTCCGCTGCTGTGACATGCGTGCAAGCCTTTGTGACCGGCCTCCCTCTGAATCGCCCAGCTCCCCACTTAAGCTCTTTTACCATCCAAGTTGTTCTGCTCTGAAATACAGCTACTGTCTCTTATTTTCCAAGCGAGGCACTCATATTTAAATGTGGCGTTCCAGGCAAGTTCCAATTACAGGGCACAGCTATTACCTCCTGCTTCCTAGATGTGATGATTCTCTTAATGTAGCTAGAGATTGCTTTGGCCTTCTCCATGTCTTGTGTTATTCTGTTGTCTGGCACTGAACTTACAGTTGAGTGAAACCCCCAAATCTTATTTACATATGTGATGGTACAGTTATAGGAGCATGACATTTCTTTGCTTCAATATTGACTTTTGAAAGACAAATTGGGGCAAACGTGTGCTAAAAATGTATTAGAAAAGAGCAAAAATACAAACTAGGAGCCAGATTTCCATCGGGACGAGTCTTGAACATGCAGGTCCTACCTTAACTTGTAAGTGAAATCACATTACTCAAGAACTTGTTAGAGAGGTTGCGTGTTTGAAGCACAGCTGAACATTTGGCTACCTGGAGGTTTTAATAATTTATAGAAGTCCTGAATTTGGCAGATTTCAGGATTTAAATTGAGGCTATTTTAAAAATTGGTTCTGATTCATTAAACCACACTTTAGAGAACATTTATTTAACCAATAACACTTATGGTATTGAAGTTTATGAAGTAACAAATGGCATGAGCTATTGACTTAGCGCTGACATGAAGATGAGCTATTGATATTTGATTAAGATAACAGCTGTTATATGAGTGCTTTGCCCTCACGCAAAGAACACTGTTATTATACAGTAGGAAGAACAGTTATCACAAAACACCACAATTTAAAAAATAAGGGTTACTCGTGAGCATGAAATTATTTCAAGTTAATTTTGCACTCTGCTCTTAAAGCTGATTAGTATAGAATGTAATGAAGTGCAATTTTTGCTAAACAGCTTAAGCCAGGAGTGTAGTACAGAAACCTGCAATTAGCACTGATTGATACTGAGCTTTTTATGTGTCAAGGAAAATCTGGGTGCACCGTGGGGCTAACAAGGTGACCCCTGGCAAAACTGGTCAGCCTGGCCCCTAGGAAGTAGATTGACAGCAGGCTGTTCTATTTTTGTCTTTAGGGTCAAGGGGACGTTGATAGTTGCATCCAGGATTCCTGGGGCAGGAGTTGGCGACACTTTACAGTGGTTCTTGTGTGTGTGTGTGTGTGTGTGTGTGTGTGTGTGTGTGTGTGTGTGTGTGTAATGGGAAGGGTTGTTCTGGTCTTCTGGAGTGAGCCCAGCTCTATTGTCCGCTCACCTCCTGTCCACCTCCCCTGCATCTTGAACAGGTGGTGGTTCAGTTCCACTGATGAGCAAAGCCATCTGGTCACGTGACCATCAAGAAGGTGGTGTGCCTTCCCCAGGTCTTGGAAGGGGGCCGTGTCCATGTGGCCAGGCGCAGTGTGGATGGAGAGAGGAAGAGACAAAAAGAGGCGTAGAAAGAAGGAGAGAAGACAAAAATAAAAAGAGAAAATGAACGAGGGAAGAGAGAGACACAGAGAGAAGAGAGGTAGGGGAGAGGCTTATATGGGATTGGATCATATAACTCTGGAGCCGGCAAGTTCTGAGATATGTGGTCAGCCAGCAGGCTGGAGACCTAGGAGTGACGCTGGTGTAAGTGTAATCTGGAAAAGTACTGGTGTGCCAAGTCCAGCAGGCACCAGGAGGACTCCCCCTCACTCAGCCTTTCTGTTCTCTTCAGGTCTTCAACTGATTGGATGAGGCCCACCAACGTAAGGGAGGGCAATTTGCCTACCTCAGTTGGCTGATTCAAATGTCACTCTCCCAAGCATGCCCAGGCCAATGTTTGCCCAAATACCAGAGCAGCCCATGTTGACACGTAAGACTGACCACCACAGACAGTACTTTTTCCATCAGGTAAGTTGTTGGACTTTCCTCAGACTTTCAGTTCACTTTGTTTTTTTATTGGTAAATAATTTAATTTGAGGGGAGTCTTTGTTTTTTATCTGATCAATGGTAATTGGGATGATAAGGTAGCACAGTCTACTTTGGTGTGTGACCGTGCGAATTTTAAGATTTATGAGGTATAAATATCTCCTCTCACCCCAAAGACATCCATCTGATGGGTGTGTTTCTCCCCCAGTGCCCAAGTTAATTGCATTTTTAATGTTGTATTCTATACCTGTCAAGAGTTAAATAAAGCCAATAAGCTCAGGTTAGTTTCTCATGACATTTATGCCATTTCTAAAGATGAACATAGTTTATTAGTTGTGCATTTTTAAACAAAGAAGATACAGGTGTGACCTGAACCCTCGCCCATCGGCGTGCAGCCTGACTTTGCCCAGGCAGGGAGATGGTGTGTGTGACCCTCACACTGTGCCTTTCTGTGTCAGCACCGGTGGCACCTGAGCCTCCTCTTCTGCTGCCACTTGCTCTGACAGTCCCTGAGCCGGTGAGGGAGGTGGGAGATGGGCTGCTTCTGAAAATCCCGGGGCCCAAGAGTATTTGTGCCCTTCTCCAGGCTGGGCCATTCCCAAGCCGAAGCATTGCTCCCGATGACGCGGCGCTGCGTGTGGTTCTCCTGCTCCCGGGCTTGCTTTTCCACATGGGCCAGGCACTTTCTGAAGTTGCCGGAGCCATGGCCACGTTCCTGCCTGCACCGCCTTCCTTCCTGCTGCCCCGTGCTGGGGGGGAGACCGTCACTCTCGGCAGCTCTGAAGAGGCTCCATGTTCCTTCCTCTCCCAGGCTGCCCTCTCCCCCGGCTGCAGACCTCAGTCCTGCTCTGGTATCTTTGCTTCCTCCTCTCCGTCCCCCACACTCCCCGCTGATGTCAGGCTGGTGTCTCCACGCGTGGACACTGACAGTCACTTTCTCATCGGGACGGGGTCCAGGCCACCTGTGAGCGAACATGGGAGAAGTCTCATCTTTGAATTCACTCACAGCTAGCTGAAATCCAGCACTCCTTCCACGGTGGATGCAGACATCCCAGCCCGTGGTACACACAGTGACCTGGGAGGGGATTTGTCTTCTGGGGGAAGTCACGATCACACGGCACATTGGAAGTCTTGAACTTCACTAGCATCCACAGGGACGGCACGGGCATTTCCACATCGCACGGTAGTCACTGCAGGTCTCTGGAACTGCATCAATGCTCATGAGTGCTTCAAAAGTACTCTCAGTATTAGCCCTACTGCATGAGAGCTTCGAGTATTAATAAGGAAACGAATATTTTCCATATCACAAATTTGTTTTCCAAAAGGTTGGATAGCTATAGTTCATTGTAATGAATTTCCTTTGCAATTATGTGTGTTTTAAAAATCCCCTTAAAAACTCTTCTGTGAAGGGGTCCCAAGGCCTTGCCAGCGTGTGTAGGGGTCCAGCCCCTGCGCACTGTGTGAGACTCCCAGCCCTCCGGAGCTGGTTTCCGTGTCAGCTTCCTCAGTCACTCTGATTGAGCCTCTCGCTGCTGCCCTTTGACCTCTGAAGCACCTCTGAAGGCTGATTACTGTTGCCGGGAGACCTGGAGTGGCGGGCTCCTTGGCTTTATCTCCTCTTTGTCCCGCCCCATGACCTGTGCTTTGTCCACACAGGGCTCTTAGGGTTTCCTGTGTGCCCTGCACCTTCTCGCCTTCCTGCATTCATGGAGCTCCTCCTTCTGGAACATTCTCCCCCCCACCTGAAAGCCCATTTCCAGTAGTGTCTGGTTCGGCCTCCGAGAGCTCAATGTGTGGTTCTCCTGTATCACAGAGGTGCTCGGCGTTGTGCTGCCCTGACAAACAACAGCTGAGTACTGAGAGAGGTTGAAGCAGTGGTGGGTGGGGTGCATAGCCTCTGGGGTCAGTGCCATGCTGCCCCCAAGCCCTTCTGTAGTGAGGACCCTTTTCAGGGGGAGCCAAACACATTGCCATGAAGTTGTCCTTGCCTGGAAGAACCAGTCACTCTCGGCGAGCTTTTGAGTAGGGAATATTCAGAGGGTTTGTGAATTGGGAGTGGAGTCCAAGGGAGGGTCAGAGTCCCCATGTCTGGTGGATCGGACTTCCCTGGAGCAGGTAAATGATCATGGAGCTATGACACTCCTTGTGTGGGGAGCTCTGTGGCTCTGACCTGCTCAGCTGGACATTGGGGTCTTCGCTGCCTGTACTGGGATGAATGGTTGCCCCTCCCAAGTTCATGTCCACCAGAAGCTCGGAATGTAACTTATTTGGAAACAGAGTCTCAGCAGATGTATGTAGTTGAGATGAGATCCTACTCGGTTGGAGTTGTCCCTAATCCAGTGGCCAGTGTCTTTACTAGGTCATGAGAGGACAGAGGGGCCCATAGGAAGAGGCCATGTGATGATGGAGGCAGAGACAGGAGAGGTGGAGTCACAAGCCAAGGGACACCACGGACTGGGGCAGCCACCAGAAGCAGGGAGAGAGCCGCGTCCAGAGTCTTTCTCAGCCTACAGAAGGAACCCCCTTACCGACAGGCTGGTCTTGGGCTTCTGGACTCCAGGACAATGAGAAGATAAATTAATGTTGTTTTAAACTCCAAATTTGTGCCAATTTGTATGGCACAAATTAAATTAAATTAAGTGAACTTCTGGACACAGACTGAGCCTTCTGTTTCTTCCTAGCCTGCCGGTTCTCCCACACACCTGGCCCATGCTTACTACTCTTGGATGAGCATATAAAGTCCCTCTTCAGGACGGGATGAACCTTAGGGGTGTCGATGTGTTAGTCTGCGGCCCAGGAGGATTGACTGCAACCTGCAACTCAAACTTGTTTAGCCAGCAAAGTGTTTGTGCTAGTGTGTGTTTTTATTTTTAATTAACTGGCACATAGCATATTTCTCATGTTCTTGATTACCACATGTAATTATTTAGATGTAAATTTCAGAAATGTCAAGTGACTAGTTTCTTGATGAAGTTGCTTGAAAACTATAAACCTGACATACTTAGTACTCTGTTCCTGATATCCTGAGCTGCTCCAACCAGCAGCTGCTCAGACCACCCCTCGGTGGTCTTCAGGGCAGGTGAGGGTCACAGGACCGGTGTCCATGATTGCTTTTATTGACGGCATACTTTTAATGGTGTTGACATAAAAGTAGCTGGTGGGGTGATGCTCATCTAACTGTCAGTGCGAACGACCCCGACAGATTCTGAACTTAGCATAACTGTGCCGAGGGTGAATGATTTATAAAAGACAAAATGAGATAACACAATAAAAGCCTTTCATTTGAGAATTCAAGAGAGTGTTGATCTTTGGTAGCCACAGACTGTGTTCCAAATATTTGTTGCAAGGAGTGTTGTGTTCTTTTCCAGTGGAGTGAGCCAAAATGGCAGCTTGGTGCCAAGTGCGCTGTCCACGGTCCTGAATCCAGCCAGCTTTGAGAAACGAAGGGCTCTCTTGGTGGGAGGCATGGGAGAGGGTGTGGAAGGCTCTGAGAACCTGGTAGACACTTCTGTTTCTTAGATCCTCCTGCAGAATGCCCAAACAAGGAGCAAAGGCTTCCGGAGAATGCCTTTCAGTATTTGCCTCTGTCCCTGGAAAGGCCGTCTCTGGAGAAAGGGCGGTGGCCCATCTTGCCGCATCTGGGGCCCTGAGCACAGGCAGCAGAAGAGGCAGGGCCTGTGCTCAGAGACTGGGAGTGGCCTGAAGCTTAGCAGTCTGTCCTTTTGTTAGTGTACCAGGGACCTTGCTCAGGGATCCCCCAAGGATCCCTGTGGCAGACATCAGGGACAAATGCCATTCTCCAAGATCCAAATCATAGGCCCAAAGGCAGCATCTTCTAAATAGCGGCAGTTTTACAAGAACAATCCTTGAATTACAGCTTTCTAAATCACATGTCAGTCATGTTTTAAGGTCTTTTTTATGCGGTATGGAACGTAAACTATGCTTGTTTGGTGGCTCAGAGAATTTAATGGCCCTCTCACTAGCCATGCTGGGATAGCTATACTTTCAAGCTGCTAAGATATGCAAAGCTATCTGCCTCCATCTCAAATGGCCCCAGACTGAGAGGGTTGTTTTTGTTCTGTCTGTTTGTTCTTTCTTTAGTAGAATCTGTGAATATCAAGAAGGGTGGAGACAAGGATTTATCTGCTCCATGAAGCAGCTTCTTCACCGGGAACAATCCTAGGGAACAATGGCCTCTGAAACCCTGTGACTGGCATGGGCCCAAGCACACAGAGGGCATTCTGCAATCTCATGAATGGATGGATGTATGAATGAATGAGTGAACGAATGAATACATGAATACACACATACATACACCATCACATGTGGTCATTGTAGAGATAGTTGCACGTGTACCTTAGTTGAGAGAGCATCATCTATACTTCCTCCTTTCTTATTCTTTAGTAATCCTCCATAAAATAAAAATTGAGCAATTTCTTATGTTTTCTACCTTCTGTTTTGTTGTTTGTCTATTGTGCTAGGTTCTAGGGCTGATGGATCGACACATTCCCACTTGAACCCGACTGAATTCAGTTCACGCGGTAATTATGCCTCTGGGTTGACAACCTGTTTGGCTCGTGGCCCTGTGCTCTTTGCTGGTGGATGGAGACTAGAGGATGGGCGAGGATCTCTCTATACATCAGATGGCAGCACAGTGGGGGACAGGGCCCAGAGTGTGCTGCAGCATCAGGCCACATACAGACCGAGTGGCCACGTAGTCTGAAATCTGCAGGAGCACGTGATTTGGAGACCTGGTAGCAGGTGAATCAGTGGAGCCTTTAGAAGGTAGTTTTTGGACTGACCCTGGGAAGATGCATGTGTTTGGAACAGGTGGAGGCGAGGGCAAGAGGGAAAGGTAGGTTGGCTGATAGGGGAACAGATGTTCTGGTTTGGCTGCAGTGTGTCCTCTGTGGAGTAGCCTGGGGATAGATGGTACCAGGCATTTGAGGTACCATCTCAAATGTCAAAGAGTCCTCTTCCCAGGGGAGAGGAATGCGTTGTGTGGTGTTGCATGAGGGAGAGAATACAGCTCCAGGAGGCCTCAGGAGGGGACATCGGGAAGCCAGAGTGGGTTAGAGAGGGAGGGACAGAGAGTGAGGAGAGTGACATGGTACCCAGGGAGGGGGTGGGGAGGCATTGAGGGTAGGTCATGAGAACAGATGCTAGATGCATTGCAGGATGAACTCAGAGCGTGGCCACTGCTAACTGGGAGGCTCCTGTCAAATCCAGTAGCAAAGGGCGCTGCAGTGCCACCTCCACAATAGTCCTGTGCTCCTAGGCAGTGGGCTTGGGACCTCAGATGAAGGTTTATCTCAGGATATCAGGTGACACATTGACTAGTATGACTATTGGCTAATAGAGTGACTACTCAACTTTCAACCCATTAGGGACTTTGGGTGTTACCAGCACAAGGTGCTCATGCCCCTGAATATGTGTTCAAATCTTTGTGGAGTCTACTGAATCATAACAATGGATTCTCTTGTCAGACCATGGTCTCTGCAGGGCGGGGCCCCTGTTCTGACCAGCCTTCTCCCTGTTGCCCACACAGTCCCAGTCACTGGAGAGACAGGTATTCACAAAATATTGATTGATGAACACAATTCACAGGCCACTTGTGAAGGAGAGTTGCTCCCCACTGAGTTCAAGGAAAACTTAGAAGCATAATATTGACTCTCTTTTCTGTCTCCTGTGCTTCACAATGTGGAACAAAGTGTGTGTCCTACTTTGGTGAAAATAGATGTTTATTCAAGGTATTGATTTTCTGCAAAATCTGATTCCCTCATTGTATGTAATGAATGCAGTCATTCTCCTTATCCTCCTTGATGTGATGTATTATAGCCTTACAGTGCTGATAACTGTAATCAGGGTGAAAATGGCTCAATAACCTATGGTGGTCACCACCAGCGTGTAAATAGCTGCAACTACAATACCGCAGATGGGCACTGGGAAGTTTTCCCAGCCAGATTCAAAGGCTAATGGGGCTGAGAAACAAGATCATTGACTGGAAAGAAAGATCGGAGGCAACAAGGCCCACAGAGGCCCCAAGACTTCCTGTATCTGCAGCCCCTAGAGGAACACACAAAGCAACCGAGGTCCATGCAGGTTGGGGTGTTTGCAAGGGGCACTTGGGAATAGGCTTCAGCCTTCTTGGGAGACCCTGAGCCATGACGCTCTACCCACCAGAACTATTTCCCTTCCTGCATTGCTGCTGGCTATGTCCAAAGAGGGGAGTTTGCCAGGAAGCTGGGCTCTGGATAGGTGATCCCACGACCCCAACCTGAATTCTTGGGGGATTCAGAGAAAAATAAACATGAGCTGGCAGGAAAGGGGGCCATAATATTTCACCAGCTTCGAAAGGCTACCTCAGCAAAGCAGTGTGAGACTGCAGGTTTCAGAAGATGTAAACAGAATCAACTCCCTCAATAATTTGAATAGTTTTTAAATCTCTCATTTGAAAGTTCAAGTCTATAGAAGATTCTGAGCAGCTTAAGCTCTTAAGGGAACACCCCAGAAGGACTTCTCTGGCCTCCCCTCTTTGAGGGTGCATGCAGCTGCCATCAGGAGCCTCTGCAGTTTATTACATTACCAGACTGTTCCCAGACACTTTGGTGTCAAGTGTTCACAGGATTGCGGACAAGAACTGTAGAGTAGAAGTTCCACAGGACATCTGAAGACAAAATAATTTTCCATTTTTTTGCCACTTTTGATATATAAGCAATATCAGGTTAAAAACAGCCCTTCAATAAATGACACTTCTGGGGCTCAATTAGAATCTATTTATTTAAAAAGTGTTAGAAAGGGGCTGCATGCAAATCAGAGCTTAAATCGTAGTATTCATGGACATGTTCATGATTGGAAACCTTGGCTATGCTAGATTCATTAGGTAGAGGTCATGCCCAATATTTATTATCTGCATTTTATTTTTAAAATTGCTAATATATTTAAAATGCAACATGAGCAGGACCTCACTGTTTTTAAAGGGGCAGGCATGTCACTCGTGGTATAGGCCCTCACTGGTGACCTAGAGAATGTACATCCTGCTGCTTGCCTTCTCTCGGGGCCTCAGGCGATTCTGGGTGGACGCCCATGGTTGCCTGCCTGGACAGAGTATGGACATGGTACAGGGGAGGTAGAGATGGCAGTGCCAAGAGCTCAGTGTCTGGAGTCGGGGATGCATACAGGAAACTCTGTACCTGGCTCTCTCCATGAGCTTCGTGGATGGGGGGGATCCCACACTGCATGCAGGCTCCTTCTGTCTGAGAATGACAACTTCTCCCCTTGCACTTCCATGTGGAATGCCCAAGAAGGCCTGGCAGAGGGGGCCCGGCCATATTCTGAGCGGAGGAGAACGTCATGGGCTGGGGATGGAGATGAGGTAGGACCTGAAGTCCACGCCCCATGAACTGCATGCTCATGGTCAAATCCTCCATCTCTGATTCTGGCTGAAACCGGGCCTCGGCTCTCACCCTGGCCTCTGTGTGTGCCCGTGTCGTCCTCTGTGGGCAGGAAGGCTCGCCAGCCCAGGAAGCAGGTGCTAGGCATGGCTGGCAGGGTTAGATGAGATTACAGTCTCTATCTGGAGCACCGAGTACATCCTGACATCAGGGCAACTCTCAGTGTCGCCTGTCCCTGTCTCTAGGACGCGAGGCCCTGGGCATTTCCACTCACACCACAGTGAGGCACTGACATGGTGCCATGCGAGTATCATCCTTGCTCAGTGTCTGAGGGCAGGCTCCCTTCCAGTGCAGCCCCTAGGCCCGAACACTTGGCCAAAGAGGGTGGTGGCCTTCACAGAAACACGGGCCTCTCTTTCAACAGGGGTCTGCAGCCCAGCTTTATGGTCCTTGATCTAAGCTGGTGCTGCCAGCAGGTCATGCCAGTTCATCTCTTCCAGTCCCTTCCTGCCGCAGATGGTGCCAAGTTTGGAAGTGAGCCGTGAGACCAAAGCTCTGTAGCACCAGCCTGGTAATGGGACACCAGTGGATGGTTCCAGAAAAAGCAGCCAGTTGCTGGGGCCTCAAAGGGAGCCAGGCCCCAGGCACCATGGAGGGCAGAGACAGACTCCAGGCCCGTGCTGAGGCCAAGCTCCTGCGGGCAGCAGAGACTTCCATTTTCCTTTCCTGTGCAACTCGGATGGTTCCAGCTGCATGCCCTGCTCCTAACTCACACTCAGCAGGTCCCAAGTTAAATTCGAAATTTCCTCCTCACTCTACGGTACCATCAGTTCTCCTCCTGGGCCCTCTCTGCCCACTCCACCCAACATTCTCTGATGCCTGGAGGCGACTCCATCTTCTCCTGCCCCAGATTTTCCCCTTTTCACCCCACCGCTCCCCCTGAGACCCTCTCTGCCTTTCCTTTCTCTCTTCCTTTTAATTTGACCAGCTCTGATTGCCAGTAGACGGCGCCTGCACATCTGCCTTCAGAAGGGCCTGCTGTTCCTCTTCTGAGTGCCGTGACATCACGCCCGGGCTCCACACCACATCCTCAGCCTGCTCTCCCCCGACCGGCAAAACTTCAGGAGTTCACACCTTTGACTCTCAAAGTGAACTCGAAACCCAGCAACTTCATGGCTCTTACAATAAAGTCCGTTAGCGGTGAACATCAGGAGCCGCTCTGGCCCTCCCGTTAGGTGGGTTCTTACCAGGACGTGGCGGGGCAGATGGGGAGGTGACTGGACAGGAAGTTGTGTTGTGAGCACCCAAGGTGTCTGCGGGAGTCCAGGTGTGTGGGGCTCACGCCAGCCCACTGTTCACATGGTGCTTCCTGGGGCCGCGGCGCTGATGGAACCCGTTCTTGTCCCTGTACCTCCATCCCGTTATGTGGGGGCCTAAGGGGGCCAGATCAAGAGCTTTGCATGATTTCTAGTTACCACAGAGTTTTTCCTCTGCCTGGGATCATCTGCCCTGTCCCCTCTCCATCCTGTCTTGTTGTCCCCCTGCCCTCGTTTCAAGTCCAGACTCACATGGCCCTGCCTCAAGGATCTCCCAATTCTCTTCCACGGTGGGAGGAAATCCTCATCAGACCCAGAGCCCCCATTATGGCCTTCCCACAGGAGTCTGTCCTCCTCTGTCCCTAGAAGACAAGTGCCACACCCCTTTGGATCCAAGGCCTCTGGGCACGGGGGGAGTGTCTGAGCTGTAGGGAGGCACAGTGTCCCCCTTCCCTACAGTGTCACTTCTTAGACTGCAGTTACCCTTGGTCAACTATGGGTTGAGAAATATTAACATATCACCTGGCTCTTTCAAAAGAGAGAGACCACATTCACATAACTTTTGTTGTAGCATATGGTTATAATTGCTCTATTTTATTATTAGCTGTTGCTGTTAATATCTTACTGTGCCTGGTTCATAAATCAAACTTTATTCTAGGTATTATGTATAAGAAAAAACATAGCATATACGGGGTTCGAAACTACCCATGGCTGCAGGCATCTTCAGGGGTCTTGGGACCCCCCCCCCCCCGCCACACACAGATAAGAGTCAACTGCACTTGCAGGTGGAGAGGGGCTGGCCAGTGTCTACACAACGTCTGTAAAGATTCCAGCTGGCTAGAAGAGTGTTCTGCTCTCTGGGGGTGCGGAAGATTTTGTGTAAATAATTCTTTTTCTTGTTAATCCCTAGATGTCAGATGAGTAGAGATATGAAACACAATACAAACAAAGCCAGAAGCCTCTTTCTTAATTAAATTTGAAGTGCTGGTAATTATCCACGTTATTAAGGCACATCTAATCTACCTCACGCCACTGACAGGATTAGTGTTGGTGCTCAGTACTTCCTCACGTGCAGTGGTTTGAACCATAGAAGACGTTCACCCGAAGTGACAGTATGGAACACCTGGAGCTTCCAGGGCCAGAGCAGCCAGGCCAAGGAAGGGCTGTGGGACTCCTTGCCCAGCTGACACACGAGCGCCCCCTTGCGGGCCGCAGGGACCCTCAGGAGAACCTGCAGGAGCGTGGCACCATGGCTGGGGTGGGTGGGTGCCAGTGTGCTGCTCCTCCTGGGCTGTACCTCTGCCCCTGGCAAAGCAGGAGGTCTGTGGAAGGGCGATGGCGGGCGGCCTGGCCAGTGGAGGGCCTGGGGCTCCTGTGATGCCTGGGGGCCCCTCCCCCTGGCCTTTTGTCACACGGAGACAGGTGTGAATGACACAAAGCCGTGCGTCTTCAGAGGCCCCACCCTAGGGAAAGCCGGTGGTGGATATTTGGAAACACCAATGTCTGCTCTAAGCAAGTGGGAGATGGATTCCTCTGACGGGTCAGCCCACAGTGAGATGGAGACCTCAAAGGCGGGGGATTAAAGGAACCTAAGAGCAAATCTCGAAACCCGGATTCCCTGGCTCGCTGTGTGTGGCATCTCTTCACTGTTTCAGATAATGTGAATGTGTGTGTGTGTGTGTGTGTGTGTGTGTGTGTGTGTGTGGTACGCGCGCACATGCTCGTGGGTGGGCTCTTGCTGATGCTCTGCGGGCCAGTGGCCAGAGCTCCTGCTGCCGCAGCAGGTAAACTGTGTGCCTTTGAGAGGATGTCCAAGCCCCCATCCCAGATGGTAGATCGTGGCCTTACTTGGAATCAGAGTCACTTCAGACAAAATTAGTTAAGATGAGGTGGTAGGAGAATGGGGTGGGCCCTGATCTGATCACTGGTGTCCATATAGGAAGAGGAGGAGACACCCAGGGAAACACCCCAGGGAAAGCTCAGGCAGCGATCGGAGCTGTGTGCCACAGGCCAAGGAATGCCAGAGGTGGCCAGAAGCTGAAAGGCAGGGAGGACCCTCCTCTAGAGCTGTCGGAGGGGACAGGACCTGCTGGCACCGGGGCTTTGGACTGGAAGGTCATATTTCTGCTTTAAGCTGTCCAGTTTTCGGTGCTGGGTGACAGCAGCCACAGGAAGCTAACATCCCTGCCTTCACAGGTGCTGACGGAGTTTCTAGGGCTCCAACAGCAGGTGTTTGGTAGAGAGAGAGATCCCAGAACTGGCTATGGTGGAATTTCCCACCAGCATGACGTGATAGGGTGGTGCTGGACCTCGCCTTGACCTTTAGGTTGAACGTCTTGCACATCTGAGTTTGCACGCTTTGATTTGTGATTGCCTGAATATTCTTCACTTTTTTTTTGTTTCCTTTCTCACCCCCCCCCCAAAAAAAAACTTAAGTATTTGACAATAGTTTTTGGTTCACAGCCAAACTGAGAGGTAGGTAGAGATTTCTCACTTACCCCTGTCCCATACTCGCACAGTCCCCCTGCCCTGTTACTGACATCCCCACAGAGAGGTCCTTTGTTATGACTGATGGCCCACGTTGATGTGGCCTCACCACCCAGCCCATAGTTTACAGTTGGGTTCACTCTTGGTGATGTATACTCTATGGGCTTTGAAAATGTATAATGACAGGACCCACCATTGTACTATCACAGAGTAATAGGGCTTGCCTGCCCTAAAAGTTCTCTGTACTCTGCCTGGTTTTCCTTCCCTTCTCCCTAACCCCTGACAATCGTGATCTTATTACCGTCTCCATAGTTTTGCCTTTTCTAGAATATCATAGTTAGAATCATATAGGACGTGGCCTTCTTAGATTGAATTCTTTCATTTAGAACCATGCATTTTAGATTCACCTCTGTATTTTTAATTGCTTGATAATTCATTTCTTTTTAGTGCTAATATCCCATTGTTCAGATATGCCACAGGTTATTAATCCATTCACCTACTGAAGACATCTTGGTTGTTCCCAAATTTTGCCAATTATGAATTTAGAACTGCTGTAAATCGCATGTGCAGGTTTTTGCGTGGACTTACGTCTTCAATTCCTTTGGATAAATAACAAGAGCACAATTGCTGGATTGTATGGTAAGAGTATGTGTAGTTTAGCAAGAACCTACCTGCCTATCTTCCAAAGCAGCTGTACCGTGTCACATTCCACCAGCAAGAATGAGAGTTCCTGCTGCTCCAAGTACCTCTTAGCATTTGGTGGTGTTATGTTCTGGGTTTTGGCCATTATAGCAGGTGTGTAGTGTATCTTACTGTTTTAATTTACTCCCCCCCTCCTTCTCCTCTCAAACTAGCGGGGCTTGGCCCGTCCTTCTGAATGCATCCCTTGAAATCTCTGGGACTTTGCGCCACTGTCTCTGCTGGCTGCCCTCAGTGACTCTCCACCTGGGGAATGGTGCTGCAGAGTAACCCTGGTCCCTGACTTCACCCATCATCAGTGCAGAGACCCTCGGGAAGCCAAACCTCTTGCCTTGCCCTTCTAGTTTGAAAAGGTGAGTACAAGCTAGAGGAGGAGGGTTTCGAATAAAATTCCTTATCAGCATCCTTCAGAGGCATGGCTCTTTCCTGGGGGTTTCTGCATAATGAGTCATGCCCTTCCTTCCTTCCTTCTGTCTCCTCACCCTCAGCTGTGCATCTGCAGCAGGGGATGCACGAATGGGCTTCCCCGGGGCACTTTCTTGCCTTGCATACGCCAGGGATCCTGCTGGGGTCCTAGTATTGGGAGCATCTTCTTAAATGCTCTGGAAAAGAGAGGTCAAAATAGAAGGAGGAAAAAAACCCTGCGGCTAAATTGCGACTCATTTTTCTCAGTTTGGAACACTTGCATCCGCGCTAGGCAATTAGGCTTAATGGGATTGCCCCTTGCAGAGGGTAAGTGGTTGACTGTGGATATTGGAGGTGCTCAGGTGAAGGGCATGGTGATACTTCTCTTAGAAATCGGCTCTTTGTCTCAAAACATTAAAAAAAAAAACAGCTCTTGGGGATGACCTCTTCTGGTAGACTGGCCGTCATTCTTCAGTTCTGCACCAGAGCACAGGAAGGTGGTGACTCTGGGGCAGTTGGACACACTTGTGATGTAGGTGACATTGGGAGTGGGGGCCATGTGGCTTGTCTAAGTACTCCACCCTAGCATCCCCTAGATTCCAGACCCTGAAGTCATTGGAGAGCTAGGGCTGGGGGTCACCAGCTTCTCTCAGAGGAAAGGAGGCCTTGGTAAAGGAGGAATAAGACTTCATCTCTCTCCTTTTGGTGTCCAGTGTCATTAGTGCGGGGCACCACCTCAGGTCTCATGACTGAGGGCTTCAAGCAGAGATGACCCTCTGAGGGTAGAGAGAGGGCCCATGCCGGGAGACGCCTGACACTGTCGGGTCTCCTGGCCTGGGCTTCTGCGCCAGCGTTGAATAAGCGCCTGCACATCCACACGTGACATGGAAGGAGGTTTGGGGAGCCCAGGCCAGGACTCTGCTGCTCCAAAGGCCCGTAAGCCTGAGAGCAATTGAAGGAGGCCCGAGACCTCCTGTCTTTCCTGTTCCTCCTGGCACACCTCCGTCCCTCTCCGAGTTTCTGAAGTTTGCTCTGGATTTCTGGAGTCTTCTGTGTATCCAACTCAACGTCACTGTCGTGTCCACCCCACCGAGTGTCATGAGTAAGCGTTCTGGAAGGAAGTTAGCTTCTGAGGCAAGACCCCCAGGGGCACAGGGGGTTGGGTTTGGGCTAACTTGACCAAGTGGGGCTGGAGCTTTGTGCTTTGGGACAAGCTTTAAAGAGAGGGCCACATAAAGTTTCCAGACTGCAAGGGACATCCCATGAGTGCATACACGTGGGTTCAAGTGACCACTGCAGTCCACCATCCTGGGGCTTCCTGTTTTCTCAGCACGGTAACATGATCCCGGCTCCTGCCATGGCCAGGTGCAAGGAGTTGGGCTTGGAACTCGGATGCCCAGGTGTGAACGCAGCTGCCGACACCTCCCCGCTGCCCGCAGAGCCTTCTCCAGGCCCAGATGTCCTTAGTGAGGTGTTGTGCCTACGAGGGTCTTGCCTGCTTCACGCTCAGAGAGGGCCCTGGAGAAAGCGCCATTCAGAAACAGGAAATGATGAATGTGGCTGGCTGTCACTGCTATTCCCGATGAGGGGACGCAGTGACGATTCCAGCCCGGAGCAGTTGAGGTCCAGCCCTGCGGATGCCCTCCTGTGAGTTCATTTCCCGAGAGACCTGGTGAAGTGGTCCCTGGTGGTCTCCCGGGAGCACGGGGCCTGACTCCTCTGGACAATCCCTCTTCCAATGCACTTATTTCTGCCTCACGAGTTCAGTTTTGGACAGGGATAAATTTATCTTGCTCAGGCTTCTCTTGGTGACAGAATTTAATGAAGAGACATTTCAAGGCATCTTCTGAACTTGCGAATTTTGAGACAAGAATAATAGCTTTACAGCATCACTTTCTAAAACAAATTCTGAGCTGCAATTTGCTTGACTTAATGAAAGAAACCAGCCAGCGTGGCCAGGCTGCTTGGCTGGATGCTTCCCTGCAGCACATCCCGGCTTGCTCACTTAGCGAGCCCCCAGCTAAGAGCTTTCAAACTTCAGGAGATCAACCACCATGCATGTAAACTTTACCATGATTATAAAGTAAACCAGCAGGCATTTGTTGGAATTGCCAAACAGGAAGCTCCAGCTCTGCACCTGGGTGGCTCCCCGTGCCGGGCTAAGAACGTGAAGCACTTCGCCACACAGGGCGCTCCTGATTATTTGTGACTGGAGTTAGGAGTTACCAACAGATTTCTTCCAGGGCAGGTGATGCTAGGGTCCAGAGTGAGTGCTGAAATAGTCTGGCTTCTGCAATGACAGATGTAGGAGGCGGTTGGGTCCATGACTGTCGCTGTGTGGTGTCTGCGAAAGCCAGCGGTTCTGGGCACATACTTGAGTGTCAGCAAGAGAAATAAAAGCATGTGTAAGCTTCGGGGCGAGGGTAGGGGCGCAGAGGCACTCTGCCGGGATGTGTGCCCTGCTGTCCTGGCTGGGTCAGAGCACGGCCCTGGCTCAGTGGCGCCTCCCTGCCTGCAAGGTTGCTGGAGAGTGAGGGACAGCTTTGTCTGGTAGCTGATGGTTCAGGTTGTACGTCCAGCCCCGTGGCCAGTGGCTTACTTAAATATCTACTTCATTTTTTCCTGTTTCAATCTGAATTGCCCATGGACACTGGAGTACCTGTCGGCGGCCCGGGTGGTTAATTGTGAGCTCTGGTGGCATCAGTGTGGTCCTCGCAGCAGGAGAGACACAGCGTTGGAAAGTCTCTGAGTTGGATTTTCACTGGCTCAGGACCTTGGGGACAAAGGTCAGACCTCAACCAGCCACCACCCTTCGTTGCTAAGAAACCTGAGGAAGAACAGATCTAGACTCCTCTGTGCTCACCCCTCTTGGGGGGGGGGTCTATAAAAGAACTGCAAAGGCTGCAAAGACTCTCTTGGCTCCGATGATCTTCCCTCACCTGCCTCCTCCCTGGAGCCCCTCACTTTCCTAAATAAAACTCCTGCTTTGTCCCTGACTGGAGTGTGTTGAAATCCTTTTCATCATGGAGCCCCAGGGCCCACAAGAGGTATTGTGCTAACCTCACAACAAGATGAAATTTCAGACCCCGAGAGGAGGAGATTATGCCGAGCCCCTGGGTGGGCCAATGCCTTCACAGAGTTCCTAGGAGAGGGAGACACCAGGCCCAGGGCAGAGCAGATGTGACCACTGAGCCGGAAGGCTCTTCGGGCTGGAGGGATAGCTGTATAGTTGGACAGAGGGTCACTAGGCAAGGGACAGAAACTGGGAAGAAGGGAAATGGACTCTCCCAGAGCTTCCAGAAGGACCCGACCCTGCTGATACTTTTGACTTGGAGTTCTGACATGCAGACTGAAAGAGTAAGTTTCTTAGGCCATTGAGCTTGTGGTAATCTGTCACAGCTGCAGTAGAAAATGAATACAGAGCCGATCCTGGCCAGGAACCCAGTGAGCACTTGCTGGATGAAGCGGAGACTGTGGAGGGCGGGTCCCAAAACGTGGTTTCCGTGTGAAATTGATTTCAGAATGAGTGTCGATAAACCCCTCCTCGCTGACTTCTCCCCACTCCACTGAAACCAAGGCTGCTTACAGCCTCTGGCTTCCCGAGGCTGATTATTCTCCTGCATGGGACAATTTCCATTGAGAGAGTCCTTGATGGAGGATTGCAGCACCCCGCAAAACATCCGTTAAGTAGCAACTTAAGGGTTCCTTTCATGAAGTTTCCATGAGGTGTTTAAAGTAAAAGCTGTGAGTATGCCACCCTACCATCTCTTTTTCAAAGATGCCAGAAAAGGTAAGAAGAAAGGAGCGAAACAGGCTTTTTGATGAGGTTGAAGGCGTTATCTTCGTGAGCTCTCGAATTCTCCATGGAAGACGCACACACACCTCTGGCTTGAAAGGAGGCTGCGTCATTTCATGTTTCTTTTGTATTTTGTGTCTCAGCATGTCTCTTATTTATGTTCAGCGTGCTGCCTTCATTGCAGTGAGCTGGTGCTGAACACATCTTCAGGAAGGCAGCAGAGGGGAGGTGTCCAGGAAAGTTCTGGCCGAGCACCGAGCGTCCGGGTCCATCACTTCTGTGCCTGGGTCTCAGCTCTCCCTTGTATAAAACGAGCGATCTAATTAGATCATCCCCGGGGTTGCTCCACTTTGAATTTTTGTACTTCCCATCCATTTTGAGAGCTAATTTAATGAGATGCACGTCTTAGGTTCAGTTCAGTTAGAGATTTCCAACCAAAAGGTATGCCGACCTTCTGGGTCTTCTCTCTTGAGAAAAACAACAGCAACCAATACGTTTCTAAACCTGTTAATAAGCTACCCAAAGACCACCATTCATCATTCTGATTGAAACCTTTTAAACAGCATAATTGTGCTCTGTTTTTCTTGGTTGCCATAATGAAGTAGGGTTTGGGGCAACAAAGATTAAGTACGGGTGTGACAGAATGGGATGCATTTGTCTTGAGGTGTCTGATTTTTTCTGGTGTTGCTTTTATCTTAACTCCGTGTGGAGTGAATTGGACAGGGCATTAGCAATGTCAGCAGAATGATAATTATTGCCTTCTTAATTTCATCGGAAATTAGCGCCTAGTGATGAAGATCATCTTTTCTCTTTAAATGTGTTCCTTTCCCCCTCTTTAGGACTTATGCAAAAGCTCGCCACAGCATTGGTCTTTATTGATCTGTGCTCCGAAATGAAATCTACTACCCTATAAATACCGTATTTTTTTAAAGTCTTAATGTATGACTTCTTTAAAGATTTATGAAGTTTGGCAAGTAGATTTTGTATAAAGAAAGTACAGACCCTAAATCTGATGCTCGTAATAAGATCAGAGGGACTGATTCATTGGCTTTTTGCTACTTTATAGAAAGTCAATAAATACAGTCCTCCGACCCTGTGAGACTTTTGGGGCTTGGGTCCTCTACCAAGCTCAAACGTGCATTATGGGGTAAGATTTCCTGTTGAAATGATTCTGAAAATACATAATTCAGTAACCTTAACTGGAAGTCCTTAGGATAACTCATCTTTTCTGATGTGAACTATCCCTCACTCCCTTCGAAGCCCCAGCCCGAGAATACTGTTTCCAATTCCACAGGTCAAGGAATCATTTTGAGCCCCTTAATGGTAAGTCGTAAAGGGAAAGATGTAGAAATAATTGCTTATGGCTTTGAGAAGACATCTCCGAAATCATGCTGATCCAAATGGAATAAATAGGTTGTGAGATATGAGAATTATCTGCTCTGGTGAGCGTGAAGTGGGCATAACTCACCAGTGTGATGGCGTCCCCCGAGTCCCCCGAGCGGGGATAAACCAGCCAGCAGACAGCACGGAGGAGGGGCCACCCCAGGCCGCTAGCCAGGCGGCAATAAAAAGGGCTTTCTTTGTTCTTTGCAATAAAACTGATGCCTTGCTTAAGGACATGACCTCGGAGCCAGCTGGTTACCTTGTGGTGGCTTCCCTCTTGCTGGGAAGACTGGGTGTGGGTGGAGGAGAGGGTGGGTCGGGTGACAGTGCTTGCAGTGCTTGGTTGCTATGAAGGAGGGTGCTGTGAACATTCTTTGGGTACATTCATTTTTCTTGGCCATATTCTCCTGGAGAAAATCTTGCTTGGTCATAAGTGCATACAGGTGTCCCTCAGTATCCCTGGAGGAGGGGCTCCAGTACTCAGGGCAGACCCCCAAACCTGAAGGTGCTCAAGTCTCTTATAAAAAATGCCATAGCGTTGGTTACGCAGCATGTAACTTACACACATCCTCTGCATACTTTAAATGATCTCTATAATACTTATAATTCCTAATGTAGTGTAATGATACAATATGTGGATAGTTATTTTCTACTGTTTAGGGAATAATGACAGGAAAAAAGTCTGCACGTGTTTATATTTTTGACATCTGCGGCTGGTTGAATTTTCAGGTACAGAGCTCCTGGATGGGGAGGGCCAGCTGCATGTGAGAAGTTTTAACAGATACCATGAAAGAGTTCCTTTGAACCTTGTGATTGTTCCATGTCCACAGATTGTGATCTTAACTTTAGACATTTTGTGAGAAGGTAAAGGCATTTAGTAGGTTTTTTTAAATCTTTTTTTTTTTTCAATTGGTGCATTGTATTCATACATTGTTGTGAGGTACAAGCTGGTAGAGACATACATGCACACAGGTCTCACTTAACCCTCCCCTGACTCCCGCCCCATTCCCTCCCCCCTCCTCCTTTCCATGTTCGGTTTAGTGATTGACTTTGATATGTTTGTGAATGTACATCCTGTGCATTAGGGTGCCCCCCCATCACCTTCAGATAGCTCACCTTTGCTCATCTGGGGTTTCCCTTCTTTGTCTAGAGTCCCTCCTATGACCCACTTTCTCCCTAGATTCCATATTATCACCACTTCTGTCCAACATAGTACTTGAGACTCTAGCCAGAGCCATAAGGCAAGAGAAGGAAATCAAAGGAGTACAAATAGGAAGGGAAGAACTAAAACTGTCCCTTTTTGCAGATGACATGATACTATACTTAGAAGACCCAACAAACTCTACCATAAGGCTTATAGAACTGATCAACAAATTCAGCAAAGTGTCTGGATACAAAATCAATCTTAAAAAGTCGGAAGCTTTCCTGTATGCCAACTATAAATCCACTGAAAAAGAAATACAGAAAACATTTCCACTGAGTGGTTTTAGTATGCTTTTTTCTGGCAAATAATAATAATGTTGGGAAGTTTTTATTTCATCTTACTGGTGCATTACAGTTATACGTCATTGTGAGAGCAGGGTGATAGGAACACCGCCCGCACACAGCACTTGTGTGTTCCCTTCCGGGTTCCACCCCGATTCTCCCCCTCCCCAAACCAATGACGTTGGGAACTTTTAGACACCATCAGTTTCATGAAAATCCTCTTACGATTTACTCGTTCAAGTCTTTGCTCATTTAAAAATTCAGGGAAATTTTGACTGAATTTGTAAGAATTCTTTATATATTCTGGATATGAGTTCATGTTTGGATATACATTTTATGAATTTTCACCCACAAAATGGTGATTTTTTTTTCTTTACGAGTATAAGTTCTTAGTGTGAGTATATCCAACTTGTCAAGTCTTTTCTGTTAGTGCTTCTCATTGCGTTAAGAAGCATCTTCCTACTCCAAAGAAATGTTTCCCATTATGGGACTGCATAGTTTTTACTGTTTGCACTTAAAACTTACAGTGAGTCTTGAATGACTCTTGGACAGAGCTGGAAGCAGGCCTAAGAGTCTGTGGCTTTCTGTCTCGTGTGGTCGCACGGTTCTTCATCACAGAGGGTGGAGGAGCTCACCTGGCCACAGGGAGCGGAGCTGCCTTCCTTCACAAAACATGGGTCTCTCTCTGTGCACGATGTGCAGCTCTCCACCGCCCATCCATCACCCGGCATCGTAAACCCACCTTGCCTTGATCGCCCCGGCTTTACAGTACATCTTGAGATCTCAGTCTCCCAACTTGACTTTTTGTTCTCCTTTGAGATTGTTCCAGCTCTTCCAGGTCCTGTGTGTTCCCATACCCACTTTGGGACTGGCTTATCAGCTCACACTGAGGACCCTCTAGAATTTGGGTTGGAACTACATTGAATCTAGACATCAATTTGGGAGGAGGTGGCATTTTAAAAATAATAATTTTAAACACTTTTTCTAATCCATGAACAAGAATTATCTGTCTGCTTACTTATGTCATCTTTAATTCATGTCAGTAATGTTTTATAGCTTTTCATGTAGAAGCCTCACACTTTAGGTATTGAATTTTTTGCTGCAGCAAACAGTATTCCTAACTTTTGTTGCTAATGTTTTAAAAAAAATGACCTGTTAGGTTGACTGTGTTGACTTTTCTAATTTTCTTTGCTAATCCTGAGTTAATGGCAGATAAACAATCACATTTACAATAGCCTCAACCAAGGAAGTAAAAGACCTCTACCGGGAAAATTATAGAACACCGAAGAAAGATATTGAAGAAGGCCTCAGAAAATTGGAAAGACCTCCTATGTTCCTGGATAGGCAGAGTAATCATCAAAATGCCCATACTAGCCAGGCACAGCCCCACATGCCTGTAGTCCCAGTACTTGGGACTATTTCTAAATAAAATGAGAAGGGCTGGAGGTATAGCTTGGAGGTAGAATACCCCTGGGTTTAATACCCAGTACAAAAAAAAGAAAAAACCCTAAATAAATAAAAGTCATACTATCTAGATTTTAACTAATATTCTACAGCTGGATAGTTAGGTTATTTTCTGGACCTATTAAACCCAAACTCATGTCCTTATGATGCACCCTGAGGGCTGGGATGGGGAGGGATGTTCCTGGAAAAGTTCTTCCTTGTCTCTCCTTCACGTAGAGTTTGGGTTCCTCCCACCATCCTCCTGAAGCCCTGGCTACAGGCAAGACTGCGGTATTTTCCTTCTTTATAACAAGTCTGTTTCCTGGCTGTTGACATCACTTACAGCTGTGAGCGGTGCCCTCGAGGGTGAATATTGCTAGCACGCCGCCGCGCTGCCCGTCAGTGGTCCTCCACTTTGCACAGGGGGTACAGCCTCCAGCAGGAGGTGTTTCTCTGATCTCTGCAGGTGGCTGGCTGCTTTCACTGCCTCCCAAGAAAGAGTCGACTGCCTTGAAATATTCTCTCACCCTTGACCCTGACTCCCACTCTTCCGGAGAGGGTAGACTTCCGTGGCTGATCGAGAGAGCTAGAGAGCCTAGAGCAGATTGTCTGCACACCTGGGTGACAGCTCGCCTCTCCTGGATACCGGGTTTCTGATAAACACTCGCTCAGTTTCCCCAGCTGTAAACAGGGGGTTTAAAGGACGTGGAGCAGTGCCTGGTTCATGGGCGATGGTCAGGCCCAGCTGGCTCTGTCACCAAGATTTGGTCATCATTACCTCCGCTGTGGAATCGGAGACTTCGGGGACGGGTGAGGAGTCTCTATTTTGAATTTACGCCCCAAGAACTGCTTACGTATTGCCGGTCCTCCATCAGCGTTTGGTAAGAACCGCGGGCCCAGAAGGCGATTGAATCACGTCTTCCTCTCCGACTGGTTAATTTCTTCTTTGATTTCTCAGATCGCCTGGAAGGCAGGTGACATTTTTGGGTGCTGTGCCTTTTGTTTCCTGGAGAATTGTCCTGGGACAGTTTCAGACTGTGCAGAGGCCGCACCGAGATCATGGAGACCTGCTGGGGGAGTCCCGTTTGTGGGCCCCCTCCGGGTCCTCAGGCTCACACACGCCTGCACGGCAGGCGGGCTCTTGGCTGTACTTCCCCCTCTTATACCCCAGAGTTCCCGCAGTATTGCTATCCAGATTCCACAGCAAGTGTCTTAGTAAAAGTGACACACATGCAGTTAACGGCTAAGGAGATACTCACAGAAGCAGAAGCAGATGATGTGGTTTTGTCACAGTCCCTGCATCCAGGAAACTTGGGGTTAAATGCTCTGCTTCTGGCTGCCTGCCTTCCTTGGTACAACCCTCTCTCTCCCTCTGTAACCCTCTAATTCTCCTGCGAAACTTATCTGACTCTTCTGCCTCTTATAAGTGAGCTGTTTCTAACCTCTAATGGCAGTAGGTGGTGGTGTAAATAATAAATTTATTATAAATTCATGATCTCCAACTGCAACGGGGTCCTCGGCCTTGCCTAATCACACCATTACATGTCTCCGGCCATTTTATTCTCCGCTTCCCTGCAATGACGTTTTCAAATCCTCTTCGTTCGCTGCAAATCCCTGCTGTTTCCAGGTGCCAGGCTCACTCCAGATGAACTGTCGTCCTGCTGGATGCAGGGGGCACTGGCGGCCACCCGAGTTTCCTTGTCCCCCTGGCCTGTCGGCACCGCACACGCCTCCCTCTTTCCTGCTTCTTCAAATGCAGGGACCACTGTGGTCATCGAGCCACCTGCCTGGTCCTCTCCTCGCCCCTACAGTTCGATCGCCTCCTGCCCCCCAGTCCCGCTCCGCGACCTCATCTCCTCAATCTCCCTTCCACCCGGAGGCACACTTCCTGGTCACTGACAAATCTCTGGGTTTTTTCTCACTTCTTCACCTCCTCCAGCCACTCAACCCACTTCCATTGGCCTCTCCCTCAGCCGTGTTCCCTGCGCCATTGTCCTAGCTCTGCTCCAGGGCTGTCCGAGGCCTCAGCTTCCCAGAGCTCGGAGACCAGGAAGTGTGTGGCGGGTCCTTGCGGCTGGCGATCTGCACTGCCAGGTGGCTAGCTGGGCTCTCCCCCTCAGTGGTTTTATCTTTTGGCCTCTGAGCTGTGTTTGACCTTGCTCACCACTGTGACCTCTGGAAGCGCGCTCTCTGATCTCTTCCTCTGGCTGTGGCTGGAAGGGTGCTCTGTGTCTCTGTTGCATCCCCCCGCAGCGTTCCTGCCTGCTTGGGCCGGCTGCTCCAAAGGAAGGACGGACAGCCGGTGCTTCAACCAGCACCCTTGCCCTGACCTGCCCCAGGCCCCACAGGCAAGCAGTGCTCCCTGGAAGTCGGGGAAGAAGGTGGCTGTGAGCCAGGACCCCGGAGCCACTCTGCCTGTCACCGCAGCACGGTGACCCTGGCTTTCCCAGCCCTCTTGGGACGTGTTGGTCCAGCTGCTCTGATTTCTTTCAGATATTCATGCACTCCTATCGTCCCCCGCGCCGGACCCTCAATCGTGAGGCTCCAATGGAGACGATAACCATATGTTGCTGGTTCAAGTTTCTCTTTATTATACCTCTCTCTCTCTCTCTCTGTATCTCTCTCTCTGGGACCGAGGACGTTACCCAAGCAGTGACAGTGACAGTAACAGTAACCGTTCTCTTAACCCTGACAGTAACCGTCTCTCTAACCGCAATCGTCTCTCTCACCCCACTCTCGTTCTCCGTAGCCGTTCCTCAAAATAGTAGTTGTCCATCCAACCATCACCCTCACCGACCATTCTCTCCACAGACCATCATCAACCTAGGGTGAGAGGTGGAGGCTGTTAAAGCCACACCGGGCTTGAGCCACGAGGTGCCTGCATACAGCTCTCACCTGGGCAGGCCACGGGCCGGGAATGCTGGTGCATGCGCTCTAGCGTGGCGCAGCCCTAGGATGTTACCACCTGCAGCTGCTCCGGGCACTCTGCCAGGCGCCATCTAGAGGCGAGGTCTAACCGGGCCCAGCTAAGACCCCAACACACTCCGATAGCGGAACATTGGAATGGGTTTTGCTCGCAAGGCCGACTCCAGCATCTGCAAGGTTTGGCTGCCTCAGGGCCAGACACGGGGTGCCTACCACCTTCTAGGGAGTGCCTCCTCTCCAGGCTGCTCTGAGGCCCTTCCCCACACTCGGGGGGTGGGGTCTGCACCTGTCTCTTCTTTGCTTGCCAGCACTTGGGGCAGGGTGATTGCCCACTCAAGGGTGCTGCCGCTGTGGAGGCATCTGCCACCCACTGGACATGTGTACTGCCCCCTAGACAGAGCTCAGCCCAGCACCACCAGGCCAATGCCGGCACTTGCGCTGCGCAAGGCTGCTGCAGCCAGACCTGCATGGACTTCCAGATTTAACTTCACTCTAGCAGTGTTGTTGGGTGCATCCTGCTGATGAAGCTCTTGTGCTCATCACGCGAGAAGGGGCGAAACCTCAGCTGCTCTGCCCTTTCTTTCACCCTCAGAGACAGGCTGTGTGCGTTTTCAACCATAAGGGCTGAGCCAAAGCTGCAGGAGGCCCTGGCTGTGTGCAGCCGGCGCTCTTCAAAATGCATAGTGGCCTGGGCAGACGGGGCAGGGCCTTGTTCAGAAGCGGGGGGTGGGGCTCTCAGGGACAGGGCAGCCTCCACCCTAGATTCCTAGTGTTATTAATGCTCCTTCCTGGATGGAATTGCAGCCTTGACCTTACTGGGATGAGGCCTCTGAGACGAATCAGAAGGGCCAGCCACTCCTCTGAAATCCCTGCGCTAGGGGGTTTGCAGGTCTGCAGCGCCCGGTGGGGAGAGAGGGCTCTGTGCACTCTGGCCTGGGGTGGCTCTACCCGAGTGAGAGGGTCTTCAGCTGGAGGATGGGCAGGGCGGCTGTAGAACTTCCCGGCCCAGCCCGGGGCACGTCCAGACCTCCCAACTCTTCTTCTCCAGAACATAGATGGACCGATCCTCTGCTTTGTGAACACGGAGCTGAGACAGTGCTGGCTGGCCCTGGCTCACAGTCACCACCCCAGCTCCCGGGGACTCGGTGGTTTCTCTGTATTCTATTCAGGGTTGCCTGTGAGTTGGGAAATCTGGGAGATGAGGCAGCAGTCAGCGGACGCCGGCCATGGTGGGCCCCCAGGCCATCCCCAGTGCCTGCCACAGCTGCAGCGGGCGGTGCTGGGAGAGCTCAGACCCGCCTAGTGCTGCCTGTGCCCTCCTGAGCGTGTGCCCCCTAACGTCCCCTCTTGACTCCTGGGGGAGCCAGGAAGTGTCACCTAGGATTGCAGGGAGGTCCCAGTGGGGGACAGAAGACGGTGTATGAACGCTGGAGCCACCTGTCCTGTGGGTGGGCAATTGCAGGAGGTTCTGGAGGGTTCTCAATGCTGCCCAATGCAAGGACCTTCTGGCGTGTCCTCCCCCACCCCCCACTCCTGTATCCTAGGACCTGCCTCCATCTTGGAATCTCAAGTAAGATACGGACTCGCATCAACACCCAAAATGCAAGTGGGCTCCCACAGCTGCCTGGGAAACTGGTGGGACTTAGGAGAGTTTTCTGAAGGTCCTGGGGGCTCCCAGTCCCCCAGTAGGTAGGAGGTGCTGGACTGTGGTCAGTCCTCACTGGGAGAGCAGGCTCCTGTCTGAAGCATCTGCCTCCAAGTTCTTCAAATAACAGCCTCTGAGAAAGGGCTCCTGGCCATCTATCTCTCCCCGCTGATCCTCTCCCGGGCCAAGCCACCTTCAGTTTCTACCAGTTTCTGGAGAGAGACCCATCAGCAGGGTCCTGTGATGGAGGGGGGCACCCCAGGCACGCCTTTGGTTTTCCAAGTCTCCCTTTCAACGGTTGCACCAGACAATATCCTGCCAAGGGGTCATTGGATGGCTGCCTCCTCCCAAGCTTCTGTGATCCACTGCAGAGACCTTGCCGCAGAAACAGACACGCGTTCCTTCCTAGGGCTTAAGTTAATGAAGAACATTTCAGAGAAGGCAGCTCCCGGGAAGCACTTGCAGCAGCTCTGAGTGTGGCCCGACACCCTCAGCCAGGGCTCGAGGAGGCTGGAGCAGCTGCGGCTTCAGAAGCGCCCCAGGTTCCGGGTGCTTTTGGCTTTCCCTCCTGCAGCCTGAGAAGGAGGAATAATGGAACACTGGGAGCTTTCGCGTGATCCTTAATATCCACATCCCAGCGGGGGTCCTGAGTGCAAGCTGATATTTTCATGCAGTGGCGAGAACAAAGCAACATTAAACTCTACGATGCTTGCAAAAACACCACCGGGTGTGTTCTGTTGTTGTTGACTTAAATTTTTTGTAGTAGTGGACTGCCTGAGTATTGTGTACCGACATGATCAAGAAAAGGCAAAAACAATTCAGACCGTGTGCAACCAAACCGGACCAAACCCAACTGGGCTGCCCCTCTCCGCAGGGGTGGCTGCTTGGTCTCCAGCTCCCAGGTGGGCTTGTTCATCCAGAAATGGACCGGCACCTTTCCAGAGAGCACCTGTGGGCATTTAGCAAATTAGATGGAGGATTTCCACTGTTTCCTGCACTCAAGGCCAAATTGGCCAACCTGGGCAGGAATAATGATCATTGACTGGCAGAGAGAGGGAGGCTCCGGCCCCTCTCTCTGGGAGATGCACCTGTTATACACACACTATGCTGGGGTCCTCAGGGGGTCATGCACCCTGAAACTCACCCATCTGCCCCAGCTGAAGAACAACTTCCTGATCCACAAGATAGAAACTTACTGGCTGTATTGTTCTGGGGGAAACAGGGCAGTAAAATCCAGGCTGTGAGTAAACCCACAAGTATTGAGTTAAAAGCAGATTGCAGGCTCCATTTAAAATGCTAGTGGGGAGCCGGGCGTGGTGGTGCACGCTTGTAATCCCAGCATGCGGGAGGCTGAGACTGGAGGATCTGGGTTCGAGGCCAGCCTCAGCTACCTAGTGAGGCACTCCGCAACTTAGTGAGACTCGGTTTCAAAATAAAGAATAAAAAATAGGGCTGGGGGTATAGCTCGGAGGTAGAATGCCCCTGAGTTCAACCCCCAGTACCGCAAAATAAATAAATAAATAAATTTAAAAAATAAAATAAAATGCTAGTGGGTGGGAGAAAGAGTGAGGATGTTCCCTATAGCTCTAAGATAAGAGATAGATTTTTCAAGGTGTGAGCTTAGTGTGTGCTTTCTGGTCAAATTGCTTTCTGTAATTTTCTATACAAATACAGTTGGGGTCATTCTATATCATCAAAGGCTGCAATTAAAAAAAAAACACAAAGAAAAGTAAAAGTAAGATAAAAACCAGATATCCTTCTAGCTTTGAAATGAGGCAGCGTGTGTATCTGAGATGTGTCTGAGGCGGCGTGGTGTGCTTAGTTAGTAACCACATGACGAGGGGGAAATGTCCCTGGGATGGTGGGGGGCCGAGCCACTGAGGCAGCTGAGGCCTCCAGCGGGCTGAAGGGCTGCAGGATCAGGCCCAGCTGAGCGCCATGAGCCAGTGTGCTCGGGGGGCTGCCGGAGCGGACCCTGAGTGGACGACACCGGGGATGGAGGAAGCCTTTCCGGACAGGTGCTCGACGGTCTTCTCAGAAACCTCAGAACTGCCAGGGTTTGGAGATGGGAAACTATCAAGGCTGAGGCTGAGAGAAAGACTGTTCTCACGGACCATCTGCCCCAGCATGGCTATTAAAAGCAAGGTGCACCTTGAGGGAAAGAGTTTTACAAGTGCCAGCTCATCCATGGTGTTTTTTTTTTTTTTTTTTTTTTTTAAAGAGCCTTAGCTTTGAAGCTCTGTGATTTTATAAGCTAATTGACTTTGTTTTTTCTTTTAATGGTAAATAAAGAACCTCACAAATGATTTTCTCTTTGGAGAAATTCCCTCGTAAGGGAAAAAAATTTAAAACATGCCATGAGGCCATGTAATCTCGTGGTTTTGTGCTTTGGAGTTAAGTATTAATTTTCTTTTTGTTCATTTTGACATGTTTGTTTAAAAATTAAATATGTGCACAGGACTTGTCCATGAGGGGTGTCTGAATGTTATCTAATTACATGAGATGTTAAAATGTATGTTTTATAATTGCTGGGGTGCTACATCGTTCTCCCCAATACTGAATTGAAGTGGTCGCGAGAAAAGTTGACAAGAGTATTAACCAACTTTCGTGTTTCCAGAGTAGGTTTCTTTAGAGAAGCCATTGTGGCTGGACTGGAGCCCCCGGAGATAAGAGGTGTGTCCTTGGACAGGGCCGTCTCTCCTTTCCCTGCTGGCCTGGGAAGCTGGAAAGAAATCTTTTCTAAAAGTTTAAAATTTTATTTTTATTATTATTATTATTATTATTATTATTATTATTATTATTATACTGGGGATGGAACCCAGGGGCCTTCTATCTCTGGGCTACACCCCCAGACCTATTTTACATTTTATTTGGAAACAGGGTCTTGCTAAGTCGCTGAGAGCCTCACTAAGTTTCTGAGGCTGACAGGGATCCTCCTGTCTCTGCCTCCCAACTACTGGGATTACAAGTGTGCGCCACCACGCTCGGCTCCTGGGAAGGAATCTTCACACGCTGCCTTACCTCCCTCTTGCTTACCACTGAAGGTTTGCAGTTTTTCATAGTTTCTGTGTTTTCTGAGCTGAACTAGAAAGCTGTTCCCCTCTCACTCATTTTCTATGATAAAAAGATTTTAAAGATACTTGCACATACAAATTGAAAACATTTGTAAATGTGGAGAGGATTCCTAAAAAGAGATAATGAATTCCAATGATTAGATAATCATTCCAATGGTTAGATCCACAGATGAATGGATAATAAAATGTGATATATTCATACAATGGAATATTATTCGGCCTCAAAAAAAAAAAAAGGAACCTTTGCCACTTTCAATAATAGGAATGAACCTGGAGGACCTTGTGCTAAGTGAAGTAAGCCACACAGAGAAAGCCAAATGTACGTGATAGCATTTACACGAGGAGTCTAAAACAGTTAAACTCATAGAATCAGAAGGTAGACGGCGATTGCAGGGGTAGGGGAGGGGAGGGATCGTCGTCAAAGAGTATAAAGTTCAGTTGTACAAGATGAATAGAACAAATCAAAGAGACCTACTTGGGTTGGCGTTAGAGGTCATGTAAACATATGCACAAAAGTTAAAATTGAGAAATGTTATATATAACAAAAAGTGTTGGGGCATCTCTTATGAATTGGTTCTTCCCAGACCCCAAATGTTTTTGTGCAAAATATATAGTCCTGCAGAGATTATTGTGGATATTTTACTAAATTTTAAGATGATTGTGAATATTTTATTAAATTTTAACTAATATTTGATAGAATCATAATGTTACTTTGTGGCATTTCCCTCCTTCCCTTCCTCTCTTCCTTCCTTCTTCCTTCCCTTCCCTTCCCTTCCTCTTGTTTTGTTCACTCAAGCAAGTGGGTGAGGAATGAGCCCTCCCTCGTATGTGCCCGGTAAACACAGAGGTGACCTGGGCCCTCCTGAGCAGGGAAGCTTGCTCTGCTCGCATGTGGAGCAGTGCGCTGTGACCGCTCGGTGTTCAGACCTGGGCTTTCCGGGCTGTCCTCCACGGAAAGAGACCAGGGCCACTCTGAGAGTATTGGATTCCTCGTTTGGGCTACGGGACTCAAGATGGCCCTGGAGCACCTGTTGGGAGAGAAAAGAAGGATCCACATTGGGGGAAAGGGGTGTCAATGGAGCCAGGAGGGGCGGTCACTAGCAAACGTCTTAGTTTGAGCTTCATAAACAAAGCGATGACGACGGCCCCGTGGTTTTAGCTGAATCTGTTAATGAGTGTAAGTCTAAGATGATACTCAAAGGGGGCAGAGAATAGGAATTGTAGGAAGTCTACCTATGTGAGTCACAGTTTCTCGACATATGACCTCCCCTCCCCCGCCAGAGCCCGGGAGGGTGGGGAGAAGGGGTTTGCGAAAGTGGCCTTGGTATCACGTGGACAACTCAGCACGGAAGCGAAGCCAGCCGCTGGCTGAGAGAGTGTTGAGGGAGGCCCTGGGCTCCGGGAGCTGGGCTTTCTGGGATGCTGGAGGACTCTGGAGATGCTATTTAAAGATGCCCGGGCCTGGCTCTGCCCCTGGACTCGATGAGCTTTGAGAACCAGGATACCATGCGATGCCTGTGGGAATTTCCCATGAAGGGCAGAGATGATTTGCATAAGTCCTTCATGGTTAGTGACACAAACCTCCCAGCATGCAAGGACCTTGGTCAAGAAGAGTTCTTTAGTCTGGCAAGACTTTAATCCCATCATTTGTGGAACACCAGCTGTGTGCCCCTCCCCAGCCCCAACTGGGGGTGTTGGGATTCCAGGGGTGTGTATGCAGCTGCTGGGCTCTGGGTGGTCCCGTCATTTCTGTATCAGGATCTTGGTCTAACTGTAGTGTGTGTATGTAAAAACATTGTGAGTGTGAATATAAGTATTTGTGCCTTTGAGAGTGTGTGAGTGTGAACCTTTGTGTCTGTGGGTATAAGTGTGAGTATGAGTGTATATGTGTGTGTAAACACTGAGTACGAATGTAAGTGTGGTGCCTTTGAGTGTGTGTGTGAGTGTGAATGTGTGTGTCTGTGGGTATAAGTGTGAGTGTGAGAGTATGTGTGAGTATAAACATGTGTGCCTGTGGGTATAAGTATGAGTGTGTGTGTGAGTGTGTGTGGTCTGCTCTCATCAGTGCAAAGTCCACCCCCAATGTCATGAGATAGAACTTCTGTCCAAGGTGGGTATCCTGTTGGCGTGGCCCTGGGTGGAAAGCTGCCACACAGTATTTGCAGGGGGAGGAAGAGGAAGGTGGGGGGCGGGGATAATCCTGGAGCAGCTTCAATAGCTCAGTGTGATGGGGATGGGGCGTGGGGCTGTCAGGAGTGGGGTGCCTGGGAGCCCTGCTGGGTGATGAGAGGGACGTGGTAGGCCATCTTATACCAAGTGCAGTTGGAGGCATGGATTAAAATCCAGGGTAGATGAGGCCACTTGGACATCTGATAGAAAAAGGCCAATGCCAAGGCTCTGTGCAGCCCCAAAGCCCTGGAGGGGACCCTCAGGAGGTCTGGGGTCTGTCTCTGGCCCCCCACTGTTTCCCAAGGGTCTGGCTTCTCTTTTGTTACTTGAGAGGCTCGGTGTAATGTGGAAGGGCTCAGGTCTTGGCGACACGCTTCTATTTCAATGAGGAGCTTGAGTGTGTTATTCTTGGTCTCCATTGTGATCCAGAGAGACTCCTGGAGATTTAAGAATGCTCTGTTTACATTTCTCTCTAAAGCTTGAAATGCTGCTTTAGCCTGCTGTACCATCAGAATGCAAAGTAAGACGCGGCTCTTCCCTCGGTTAACATTATTGGGAGGAGACCCCTGTGATCTCAGGGGAGGCTGGGGAGAGACGCTGCATCTCCCTGGGTGGCCTTCCACGTGCTTGGAGGTGAGATTCCTCCAGGCTGGCTTTTCCCCCAGCAGACGTGGCCCTTGGCACTGATTAAAGTGAAGGTCTCTGTGCATTAGGTAGCAGGGCTCTAAGCTAAGTAGTTTCATTTCCAACAAATAGGCCCAGCCAAAGGCCAACATCTGGGTACGAGCCAGCTGAAGGAGAAAACAACCAATTTTTGGCCAAGTAAACTTTCTTCGGAATTACACGGTTCTTTCCTTTCCTTTCCCTTTGGCTTTTTATACCTTTCCCCTGTGAGGCACCTTTTATTACTGATAGATTAGACACAGGTTTCCTTTCTTGGGTCATTTGAAGTCACTGTGCATACCGGCCCACCTCAGGGTGCCTTCGGGTCTGCTCGGCTGCTCTGTTTGTAGGTGCACAGAGAGTTTTAGTGGAGGCTTCTGTGTGCTCGCAGGACGGGTGAATGCCTGGCCCGCCCATCCCTCCCACCCCACTTACCTTGAAATAACCAAATCTGTCCCTCCACCCCATCAAAATAAACAAGCAGAAACAAACACACGAAACCCCTGGGTCATTTGGCTAAATATCCAGTTTAATTGAGTGAAAAACAGAAGCAAGAAAACTCTCCAAACTCAACAACAGACACTGGTGTGTGTGCATCAGCCTTGTGGTGACACATTTGGCGTCCATCTTGTGCCTGCTCCTGGCTCTGCCGTATCTGCAGTTCTGCAGTGCTAGGGTTAGTACTTTTTAATTTGGGGGGTGGTGGTGGTGGTGGTGGTAACTAGGGATTGCACCCAGGGGCATTCTACCTCCAAGCTACACCTCTGACCCTTTTATTTTGAAATAGGTCTCATTAAGTTGCTGAGAGTCTTGCTATGTAGCTGAGTCTGGCCTCAACCTTCAATCCTCCAGTCTCAGCCTTCTAAGTACTGGGATTACAAGTGTGCACCACCACACCCAGCTAGAACTAATATTTTAAGATGTGAGGCCATTATGCATTGCTCTTCTTTCGTCCAATGGTCTTAGCATGATACCAGGTGGACCACTGAAAACCACTCTCTGTTCCTTGACAGGAGTTACTGCATGCTCCTTGTTTATGGGTATTGTGGATTGCATTTAAGAAACCATGCAAGCTATTATTTATGGCTGTGGTTCTCCTAAGTACTTGGATCCGTTGTGTTTGGAAGCGCAGTTGAGGTGTAGTCTTTGCACTATCCTTGCTTCAAGCTGACTCTATTCTCCTGCAGTCCTGTCTTTCTAAATTCTGGATCTTGTGTTTTGGGCTGGATCTGCAGTCTGGAGGTGACAGGGGCTGCAGTATGGGCTGGTGGCTGGGTGGGGCACCCTCAGGGACCCTTAGAGTATTGGGAGATAGAAGAGGAGGAATCAGCATAGAGCAGTATTCCTGGGATGCAGGGGCGAGCGCTGGGGCCCTCCGAGGTATCCTGAGTTGGGCTTGGTGTCTGTTTGGATGTGGGAATGCAGAGAGGGAAGTAAAGGATCCCCCAGCACTCAGGCTTGTGTGAAAGAGGGAGGAGGAGCAGGTGCGCAGGAAGGTGACGGTGCACTTGGGGACAGGCTGGGGTTGAGGGGCCTGAAGGCCCTGTAGATTCAGTCCAGGGTCATGGCAGGGCCAGCTCAGTGATTGGGGTCTCCACGCAGGAGAGGATATGTGAAAACAGTGGTGATCTCTGATCTCCCTCTTCCTTATTTTTCTGTTTTCAGTTTCTTTGATTTTTGCTGTTGTCTTTATTACTTTTTTCTTCTCCTTACTTTCACTCCTTCCTTTTCTGTTTTCTATGGTGCAAGTTCAGCTCATTGATTTGAGACTTTCTTCTTTTCCAGTTTAAGAACTTAATGCTAAAAATATCCCTGTAAGCATTGCCTTAGCTTCAGCCCACACATTTTGATGAGTTGTGTCTTTGCTTTCATTCCATTAAAAATACTTTCTAATTTCCCTCATGGCTTCCTCTGTGACCTGTGGGTTATTTAGAAGTGTGTTGGTTAATTTGGCATTCAGGCATATCTTCTTAAGATATCTTTCTGTTACTGATTTCTAATTTAACTCCATTTGGGTCAAACAAATACTTTGTGCGATTTTTAACTCTTTTATATTTGTTGAGATTTGTTTTAAGGCATAGAAAATGGCTTGTCTCAGCGAGTATTTAATTTACTCTTGAAAAGACTGCATTACACTGTCATCGCAGGTTTTGTCCTATAAACGCCAATTAGGTCGAGTTCGTTGATTGTGTTGTTCATAAATTCCATATCCTTGCTGGTGTTCTGTCTACTTGTTTTTTTTTTTTTTTTTTTTCAATTGCTCACAGAGGACTATTGATGTTTCCAATGGTTTTTATAGGTCTTTCTATTTTTACCTTTTAGTTTTCTCCGTTTTGCTTCATGTCTTTGGAAGCTCTGTGGTTACATGGGTGAGCGTTTAGGATGGTTACTTCTTCTGGGAGGTTGAGTCCTTTATCATTCCCCAGTGCTCCTCCTTCTTCCAGCAAGATTCCTTTCCCTGAAGTCTATTTTGTCTGGTATTAATACAGTGAATCCTGCTTGCTTCTTATTGGTTACTGTTCAAGTACTATGCATTTTCCCCGTCTTTCTGCTCTTAATATACATGTCTGTGTATATATTTATGCCTTTATATTTAAAGCAGGCTTCTTGTAGATTTTTTTTATTGGTGCATTGTAATCATCCATCACAATGAGGTGACGGAAACATATGTGACCACGGCACTTGGTGTGTTTCCTCTGGATTCCACCCAGCTCCTTTTCCCTCCCTGTACGTGCTACTGAGATTTGTACTGGCAATTTTGTGTATGTACACAACATTGTATATTTTCATCATGCTTTATTATTCAGCCAGATTGCCTCTGTCTTTTAATTTTTTGACCATTTCTATTTAGTATAATTCATCATAATGTTGAATTTGAAGCTACCCTACCGCTTACAGTTTCCACCTCTGGCTACCTTAGTGTGTTCTTGCCTTCTGAATCCACCTTTCTTTAAAGACTCTCCGCTGCTGTGTCTCTCTTCTCTCTGGAGAACTTCCTCTCAGTGTGCTCTAAAAGGCCGACTACCTGTGCTCCGTTACCAATGTGCTTGATGTGTACAGCTTTGGTTTCCCAATTAGATGGCGGACCCTTGAGCCCGGAGACCTTGCTTTTGTGTCCTCTGTGTTCCCCACCCACTCAGCAGCGAGGAAGTCCACAGCATGGACGTTCTGTCCAAGTAGAGCGACCCGCTCACCTGGCTCTACCACTCTGAGGATGCTCAATGGTATTGGAGGGAACTTGTGCAATCGCCACACGAGTCTTCAGATCCAGCTACAGTCCACTTTGACTAACTCCTCAATGCCCCGATGTTTCTGACAAGCATCTTGGGTTTCTCCATTCCCAGCCCACTCCGGCACTCCACAGATGTCCATGTTCTACAGAGGGGCTCCCCCCACAGCCCCCTGCTAGTCTGACCTCTCTTTGCTGATCCCAGTGATTCACACCTACACCAGGTTTGGCTCCAACGGAAGCCTGCCTCCTGAGCTCTTGGTACACCCCCACCCACCCAAGCCCTGCTGCTCCTCGGGCTCCATGAGCCTCATCCCACCCTTCTCTAACTTCCTGTCTTGGATGAAGAGATAATATTTAGGAAAGGCCCATCCTCAACGTCATCTGTGAATTCTTTGTCTCTCTGATCTCTTCCCTATCTAATTCCAGCTCTACCTGCTGCCGCCTTTACCTTTTGCTGTCTCCCTCCCGCCCCCACCATGGAGGCTGGTCTCTGGGACTAGAGCAGAGCTCTGCCCATCCTGGCCTCTCTGCCCTGTGAGTTCCTTTCCTCGCTCGCCTGTGCTGCCCCCTGCTTACACTGCTGCCCTGGCCATCTTCCCTGGGCCTGTGGGCGTCCTTGTCCTTCCCGCTAACTCACGTGACCACAACTGCTCTGGGGTACCATTCCCACCCTGTCTCTCAGCCCTCCTCCACTGTCAATGGAAACTCACCCTGGTGGCGACTGTTCCGAATGGCCCCTGTCTTAGGATGGGGGTTCTCTGTGGGCGGGATCCACATCTCATTCGTCTTGGTAACCCCAGTGCCTGGGATGAGGTAACTATCAGCAATAGCTTACAGCTGAGAGCTCTAGCTGTAAACAAGTGCCTACATCCAGCAAATCTTCTCTTCTCAGCCTTGAACCTTGCCTCAGAGCCAGAGTCTTGCTGGAAAAGGCAGGATGGCCAGTTTGCATTCCTGTTTCTGCCCTAGGATTCAAGAGCGTCACCTTTTGATTTGACTTTCATTCAGATGTATCTCTAAAAGTAGAGATACATGACTCCCCATCCTTCAAAATACAGGCTGAAGTCATAACAGGAGCCAGAGACCTTCCGGAGAGGTGCCCGTGGCTGCGGGGAGCTCCTCAGCAGGCTGCGCTGTGCGTATCTGCACCTTAATCCCAACTTGGAAAGAGAGTACAGACAAATGAAGGGAAAGAAATCACCATAAGAGTTTGGTCACCACAGAGCTGCCCTACAGTTTGACCCCACAGTGTTGTTTTGAAGCTACTTTACTACAAATGCTTTATTTTTTTCCCCTCTGAAAATGTGTTTCTACCCAAAGACAAGGTTTGATTTGCTCTGTTTAGTACTTTATTGTCCAGTGGACGGGCTTACCCTGGGGAGTGCAGTCTCTTGCATGCTCCCAGCAGCTGACTGGGGGAGGGAAAATAGCGCTGTCATGTCATATTAGCAGCGATGGAGTCCTCTGTCTGGCAGTTGCTCAGTCCTGCTGCTGGGCTGACCCATGCGCCGAAAATCAGTGCCAGCTTCCCAAAGTGCTCTTGATTGCTTGATTTGGCCATTTGTCAGGTCTGTATCATCTGCGCCTCCGGAGCACCTGTCTCTGCAGACAAAGCTTTTAAGGCAATAGACTTTATTAATCTCTGGGAAACACAAGCAGCTCATTGCAAGATGTGGGATTGGAATGGGAAACTTGTGAGGGCTGCTCCCGTCAGAGAAGTCCTTCCCTACCTGCTCCCAGCTTCTTGGACAAAACGGAGATGCTAGCTCATCTGGGGGAAGTACCAGCAGATGGACATGCCCGCGGACTGATTATAGAGCATCCTGTGGGTTAAATTAAAAACCTTTGGCCTTTTAAAATATTTAGATTCCAGTTCTATGGAAATCTAATAGTTTTGTGATACATGTGAAATGCCTAACTTGTGTTCAAGTGAATAATGGAGAAAAAGAGGCATTTTTTGCGTTTGCTTTTGCAGTAGGCCCCACGGGGATCTTAATGACCCTTCTGCATGGAAAGCCCGTAGGAAGGCAATGTTCTCACGATAGCTCTTCCTAGGTGGTGTGAGTGTGTGTGTGTGTGTGTGTGTGTGTGTGTATGTGACTGTGCATGTGTGGCACATGTATGTGTAGACCTGCTAACTAGGACTGATGGCCTGAAGCTTGGTGCCCTCTGGGCGATAAGGGATTCATAAGGGCACAGAGCCCATAGCCCTGCAGCAAACCCCAAGCCCCCGGCGTGAGTGTGCTTGTGTATGTACACCTGGATTCTCTCGTGTGGCTCATGCCGCCCGTGGTAAAGGCTGGTAGAAGAGAGCAGTAAAGCTTCGCTGCCGTAGGCTCTTGGGTGATGGCTCAATATCTATAAAATGCTGGAGTAAATACGGGCTTGGTGGTCCTCTTGGGAGCAGTGATCGTCGGGGCCTGGCGGTGTCACTGTGCTCTCCCCAGGTGCTGCTCACAGTCCCTAGAGGCGCGGCTGCAAGCCTGCTTTGCAGATGTCACCTGGCAGGGAACTAGTGAGGCTGTCTCCCTGCTCTCGGCCTCCCCAGAACCTAGGATAAATGGCAGCTTCAGTGACAGCTGTGGAGGGCCGGGTCCCCGGGGAGAGTGACAGAGCCTTCTCTGGCTCTTTCCAAGCACGAAGCAGCCTCCCCAAGGAGACTGCGACCTAAATGGGGAGAATTAGGTTGAATTAAATGACTCATTAAATGTCTCCTCTGTAACAGCAGAAGTGTGGGCAGGGATGCAGAGCTGAGGGGATTGGGGTGAGGGTGCGGGGGAAACAGAGCTTGGCGGCATTCCTTCAGCCAGCCTCGCACCTCCGAGCCCCTCAC
Source organism: Graphiurus murinus (assembly GCA_004027655.1). Taxonomy (NCBI): domain Eukaryota; kingdom Metazoa; phylum Chordata; class Mammalia; order Rodentia; family Gliridae; genus Graphiurus; species Graphiurus murinus. The sequence goes on from PVLC010008890.1 coordinate 41,757, forward strand.
CATCCCGTGGCATGCGGCCTGAATAAGCGTGTTCTGGGAAGGGGAAGGTATTTGCTGAGTGAAATGAGGGAGTGAGGTGCTGGCCGCAGGTGACAGATGAGTGACATGTACACCTACCTTGGCTCCCCAGGCCTGGGCTGGCATCCTGAGCCTGCATCCATCCCAATCCTCCCCGCCCTGAAACATACCACGTTTATATTTTATTCATAGTCTCAGTGGGACAAAATTCTTGGCCACTGAAGACATCTCATACTGTAAAAAGTAAAAGAGGCACAAAATTTGGAAAAATCAGGCAAGATGAACCTCCACTCTTCTGCTTTGGCTTCCTTGTGGAACCCCACTGGGGGCTTGTTTGCTGATCCCCACGTCAGCGCCCTCCCCGCCCCAGACTCTGGCTTCCAGTGCTGTTTTTCAATAAGTGCGACTGGGACTCCTCGGGGCATCTGATTTTATTTGCGATCTTGAGGCAGGAAAAGATGTGGGCAGCTTTGGAACGTGGTACTTTTGCCAGGAAGGGACAGTCCTTTCCTGGACCACAGGGAGGGACAGAGTTCAAGGCAAAAGAGCCAGGCACTGCTGGTCAGTGTGGGAACTCAAAAAGGAGAACCCGAAGGTTAGTGGAAGTCAGTCAAATCTGCAGAATGCCACGAGCTCAGCAGGGTGCTCAAAAGAAAATAAGTGAACACAGAGCATGTACAAAGGCAGTCCTTGTAGCGAGTAAGGATGATATGATAACAACATGCTTTGAGAGCAGTGCTGCTAGAAGAGTGTTCATTTCTTCTTTCAATCACATCCCTGTCTCTGAGCGTGGAGAGGTGCTTGTTTTGTGTACGCAGGAAAGGATTGCAGGAGAAGTGCGAGTCTACTGGTCCTGGGTCAGGTGGGCACCATCTGAGAACAGGAAGGGTTCTCACGCCATCACTGGAGTAAATTGGGGGGGGTATCTAATGCCTGGTCACCCCCAGAGGTCACATGCATACAAAAAGAGGGTTGATAGAACTCCAGAAAGACAAATTGTTCCAGTGGACTGGTGGAGAGAGCCAGGCATGAGGATATAATGCTTTTCTTCTAGACCAGAGGCCTTCAAACTTTTTAGTCTAATCTATGTTTTAATCTAACATTGTGTTTTGCATCAGGACCTGGTGCGTGCTCATGCGCGAGCGCACACACACACACACACACACACACACACGACACAATAGTAGATGAATAGAACCTACACTAGATAATAGATATGAGAAGCAGGCACTTTCCACTTTACCTCTCTGGGGGACCAGCCACTTGGGGAGCACTCGTCTCCTGTGAAGGAGGCCACCACCCACAGAGGGCATTCACTGCCCCAGTAGCCAATGAGCGCCCAGCAGGGAAAGGATCACAGAAGCGCCATCGAGTCCCAGTGCCAGCTCTGATCCCAGAGCAAGCCTGCCGGGGACAGGTAGAATCAGGGCGTTGGGTATTGGTGGGGTGAGCAGAGTCCAGGCCTGGGCTTGCACCACACGGGAGGAAGCTAGCAAGGTTTTCTTTTGAGAAGAGAAGTCTTGAGGTCATCTTTGTTGCCTTGGAAGGGGAATAGCTTCTTAGTGGCTGATGCTGATGAAGAAAAAATGCCACTCTTATCCCCGAAGAGAAATTCTGAGTCTAGCACAAGGTCTCGAGTCCAAGGGCTCTTGTTCTGAGTAAGAGACAAGATCTCCCCTTCTCGTTAGTCTAGTCTTTACTCGGTGCAGGACTCTGTGCTGAATACTGCAATATTCCATCTCGAGAGACTCTGCAGTCGTGACTTGTCTGCCCCTGCAGCAGAGGGAGCCCAGGTCAGCTTGGCCAAAGACACAGCCCCTAATAAGTGCTGGGGTCTGGACCAAACTCAAAGCTCTAACTGCAAACATTGTTTCTCACAATGGCCCTTGTGTTGTCTTTTGCATTCCTTGTGCAGCGTGGTGGGGGGCACATTTCATTCTAAGGGAATAATAGCTTGATTATTTTGTGCTACTTAATATTTATACATACTTTTCAATCTCACATGTAACTTTTAGTGAAATTATAGGGCAACCCCATGCAGTGAAGGCTCAATTGTCTGTCTATCCTCCATTGCGATGACAGGTGACAGCTATTTCAAAACATGTCAGTACTGGGCACCAGAACACGTCATGCTCATTCACTGTATTTCCACTCCAGGTCCATATCTGGACCTGTCTGACTCATGAATTGTCTATATTTTGGATTCTGAGATAAACATAGAACACTCATAGCACAGCATTGAAATCAGCACTTAATAGGAAAGTAGTCATTATTTCGTTATTGTCACTATTCTAGCTGTTAGTTCCTTCATGTTCAGGAAAATGTGATTAAGTCTTGGTTACTGGGGGAGAAAGGGAACCGTCAATCACCCCCAGCTTTATGCCAGTCATTTATTTCAAGAGCATCCACCCGGGTTTCATGGCAGGGCAGAGGGTGATCTGCTCAGTAGGTTGCACATTTCGCCTTTGTCTCTGGCTCCTTCTTTCTGTCTGTGCTAACAAGCAGAGAGAAGGAAAGGAAGGAAAGGGAAGAACTGCAGAGCGTGGAAAATTCAGCGTCTGGAGGCCACTGCTTGTTCATGTGGGTCTGGATCCCTTGTTATAAATAGGTCTACACGTGAGGCCTCGCGGCCTTTAGGAAAGGCAATCCATCTCTCTGCAGAATCCTCCAGCCTCTCTGCAGACATGCTTCTGTGCTCTTGCTTAAGAATGCGCCTCCACAAAACACCCCTGTCCCGAGCCCATCTGCCATTGCTCCTCTCTACCCAGAGACTTGGCCTCCACCACGCCCCCTACTGGAGGGGTTACAGAGGGCTTTGCCTCTCTTTTCAGTGCAAAGGAGTACAAAGAGGCTTAAAAGGCACAGGCTGCCTTGGGGGTTGACGTGAATTCCTTTGGTGAATTGAATGCGGGGGGCAGCTTCCCGGGCTCCCTTTGGAACTCATTCATAAAGGGAAACAGTCGATGTTATATTCAGCTAGGGCTTAACACCTTCCTCCTCTGTCTTTCACAGTGATGGTGAGGAACATTTCACACACCTGAGGGATACTTGTTCTCTGGTTGATAATCCAACTGTGGGCTAAATGGAGATTGCAACATCCTCCATGAATCTGGGCTCAGACTAAGTTACCAATCAATCAGTCAATCTTAACTGACATGACTCCCAAGTCTTAGCAATGTTATCAATGCCTTCATCAATAATTCCGCTGAATTTCTCTCTGAAGTGCTCCCAGTGGATCTGTGAGCTCACACTATCATGCACTGTCAAAAGGGAGGTTCCTGCAGGACACCACATTGTCACATGATGTCTCGAGGAAGCATGGCAGCCATGGGCCAGCGTCCAGCTTCTGCCCATGTCAGGGGCTCTGGGAAGATATCCAGGGACTTGTGTCCTCACCCTCGGCCATGGACGGTGGTGTTCACCTGTCACTCTGCAGGGGGCGCCATAGCTCACTGCTGTGCTGATCTCAGGCTGGGTTAGCCGCTGGGCTTCCAGAACTTAAGGGAAAACAGGAATTGGGTGAAAATAACACAATCAAGTTCTGGGCAAAGGCACACCCATGTTTAGTGACCACTGGCCAGCAGAGGAGAATCCAGCACGGCCCTTGCTAGTGGGGATCTTCCTTCCCTCCATTGTGTCCTGGCCAGTACTGGGATGACAGGTGTGGAGCCACGCCCGGCTCCTGTGTCCTCTCCTTAAAGCTCCCCCTATTTCCTCAGTCTCTCGCGATTCCTCTTTGGGGGTGATTGAAGATTCTGTCACTAAAGTACCAGGACTTGTCCCTGGCTCAGTCCCTCAGCAGCAAAGTCCCGGACTGGATGGCTTGCAGTTTGAGAGCTGTAGGTCCGAGATCAGAGAGCCGGCCTGGTCGGGTCCTGGTAAACGCGGGAGAAAGTGGGTGAGGGAGCTCTCGGGGGTCCCTTTATCAGGGCTCTGACCGTCTCCACTGCAAAACTGATCACCTCCCTGAGGCTGCGCCTCCTGATACTGTCACCTTGGAGACATGGATTTCAACAAGTGAATGGGCACCCGGTTCCTTTCACCCCCTGCTGCACAGAGCGCTCCTCTGTGCCTAAGGCTCCTTCTCCATATCTCTGCAAATTGCCAAAGGCAAAAACAGTGGGTCAACCCAGCCCTGGCTGCTCAGAAGAGTCCCTCCCTCCCTCATTTCTGGGGAGAAGGTAATAATCCCCCTGCCAAGGGCAGAGGGCCCCTGGCCAGCCCCTGGAGGGAGAGTCTTGCCTTTTCCAGTGGAAGCCTTTGCAGGCTGGTTTTGCCAGGAAACCTGGGCAGCCATTCTCCTCTGTGGGCATCAGAGTGGATATGCCAGGGCAGGTCCACAGCCCTGCAGGTCAAGGCAGCTGGGCTCCTCTCAAAGGCTTCTCAACTCTCAAACCTAAAATGCAAATGCAGAGCAAAAACCTGGGCCAGGCTGCTGGAGGATGATCATCGGCACAAACCTGCGTAGAGTTTGGCTGGGGCTCACCAGGCTCAGCACGTGGTCATACGAGGGCGAAGGGTTACTACAGCCAGATCATAAGGGGAAAGGATGCAGAGGAGCATGGGGGCCCCAGGTGCTGGCTTCCGTATTCTGTCCACCTCCCAGGAGGGTCCCCAGAGCTCGCTTCCACTTGAAACAAAAACGCAGAGGAGGCAGGTTTAGGTTTCTGCCTGAGGTCTTCACCGGGCTCCTCTCCCAGGCTGGTGCCAGAATTCCAGACTCTCAGCAGGAAAGCAGGGGTCCAGCACAAACTCCATGGTTTGCACGGGGAGACACAGGGAGTCACCCCCTCAGCTGGGGAACCTCCCAGTTCCGAACGCCCAGATGTCAGCCAAGAGCCACTCTGCACGCAGACCTTGCTACTAAGAGCAGCTGGGCAGCTGGCTTTGTTCTTTCTGCACTGGGACATTGACTGTTTCTCAGATAACTTGATCTCCTTGAAAACCAACATTTTTTTTAAGTGCCACCAACATCTTTATTTTTCTAAAAATTTGTGCTTGACTCTAAGCTTTCCTCCAATGTCTCTCTCAAGTTCTAGCCCAATAAACTGGACAAGCCAGAAACCCTGAAGATGTGGACAAAGTGCTCATGAATTCCAGCGCAAAGATGGAGGTCCTGAGGTTTTATTCAACTACATGGAAGACACTGCAGAGCTCTCAAAGTCAACCTCGATTCCGTAAATCCCTGGGATCAAAGCAATCACTGCGAGATGGTGGGCATTGATTATTTGTTTTAGAGACGGAGAGTTTGCAGTGTTGAAAATTGGCAGGTGTTGGACGTGGTTGTAACAGCACACAGCCCTGCCTCCAGCCAGCCCATCACCCCACATGGGGAATATGTTAAAACCCCCTTTTCCTTCATAAGTGAAATCGGCCCCCGTTAGCAATGTTTTATCGAGAGAAGAACAATAAAACTGAATGACGCAACTGATTTGGCAGAGTTAGGGTAGTTAGAATGTTTGAAGTTGTTGAATATTTTAGAAAAAAATCCCAAATCAAGAATGCATATTCATTTTCCTCATTACAGATCCTGTTGCACTATTTTTTTTCCCTATGCATTGATACCCTGAATTTCTGCTCAAAGACAGCCACATGAATGACATAGCTGCCTGGCAGAGTCCTCTGTCTAAGCTCACAGCTGAGGTCCTCAGGCACAGCGGGACCCAGGGCCCGGAAGCTGTCTGCATTCCTGACAAGAGAGCCAAGCAGTGGTTTTGAACCATCATGGGTACAGCACTGAACTTGAGCTCTTTTGGGGGAACTTCTTCGGAGACACACCCTGTTGCTTTCCCTGCTGAGGCCAGTGTAGGAGGACGGTGTAGAGGGACACTGGGGGCTCGGGTGACAGTTAGCTGACATGGACTGAGCTGAGCAGAGACAGGAGGAAGCCAGTCTCCCGTCGGGAGTCTCTCGGGGCGTTGTCCTCCTGCCTCCCTGAGGCTGTAGCTCTAACAGTGGGGCAGGCAGGGGCAGCAGTCCCAGAAAGCCTCCACCCAGCCCAATGAGGCCCTCTCCTGTGTGCACCAGGGCATGGCTGCTGGTTTGTGGGTGGGTCAGGTGCTCCCCGAGGCTTCAGAGGACTTTCTTGTGATGACTTCTGGTCTCCCCTAGAACACCACTCCTGTTTAACATTGGGAGGTGATGGGTGCTTTTAAATAGAAGGGGGACAACTAACCCCAGTCAGAATGGCAGTCATCAAGAAGTCAAATAACAATAAATGTTGGTGAGGAGGAGGGGAAATAGGAACTCTTCTACACTGTTGGTGGGATTGCAAACTAGTTCAGCCGCTATGGAGATCAGTGTGGAGATTCCTTAAAAAAACTGGGAATGGATCCACCATATGATCTGGCTATACCACTCCTGGGTATCTTTCCAAAGAGGCTGAAACCAGTAATTGAACTACAGAGGTTGAACTACAGTAATCTATGCATACCCATGTTTATAGCAGCACAATTCACAGTAGCCAAATTCTGGAATCAACTCAGGTGTCCATCAACAGATGAATGGATCACAAGACTATGGGAAATCCACACAATGGAATTCTACTCAGCAATAAAGAAGGATGAAATAATGTCATTTGCAAGAAAATGGAAGGACTTGGAGAACATGATGTTAAGTGAGATTAGCCAGTCACAGAAAGTGAAGGACACATGTTTTCTTTAATATGCACAAGCTAGGGAGCAACTGGGATTCCAGAGGGACTCCAGATAACGGAGGAAAAAGCTCAGTGGAGCCAGGGAGGTGGTCTAAGGGAAGGGGAGGGGAAGACTGAGGGTCATTATTGGAAATACTAACATCGACTGTGTGTACATATGTGAAAATCCCAATATCAGTCTCAGTCCTTTGTATGGGAAGGGGGGAGACAGGGGAGGGGGGCACCAAGTGCTGAGTGCGTGTATGTCACTGTCAACATGGTTTACATTATGATGTGAGATGATAATGCACCAATAAAAGCACATTAGAAAAGTAAATAGAAGGAAGACTTGGTGTGCTCCTCTGCCAGCACATGGGTCTGCTGGAGGAGGAATCTGTGTGTAGACTCTTGAGGGACATGTGGCAATACTGCAGAGTGTCAGGTGAGGTTGGAGAGTCAGAAAGATGTCTCCCTGGATTGGCCAGGATGCTTGGGAAGGCGGGATGCGGCGGCACTTCCAGGAGACTGAGAAGCACGTCTTCACTGGCTGATACTGTTGGCACTGCCACCCATCAGTGGTCCTAAAACACAAGGTCCTTTCGGTGATGCCTAGGAGTTCCTGAGGTCAACTGTAAAGAACGTCATTTAGCTGGGAGCTGCCGGAGGGCAACGGAGGGCTGAGCTGAACCAGGGAATCCATTAAGTACTTAAAAGATTAATTTTCATTATGACGGCTAGTTAGTAAACATTATCTTTTACATCAGCCTGAGAGGTAATATGAGTAATGGGAACTACTTAACTTATTTGGGGTTCGTTTTAAAACTTTAATTATGGCAATTCTTCGCGTTTTTGTTAGTGTTATGAGAGGACTGAAGCAAATTAGTTCCGGTGTTGATGGGTGGAAACTGGATCCCCGGCAGGGAGTCGTGGTCAACTCCTGAGAGCGGGTGGGGACGTAGGAGAAAGAGTCCGGGAGGGCAGGAGCGAGCTCTCTGGGATTCTAGCTGCCCTCGTTCAGGCAACATCTCCTTATGTGAGCGGCGTCTTGACGAAGGAGACAAAATTCTTCTGTCCATTCGCTTTTTCACCCATCCATTGAACAGATAATAACTGAGGCTGATGGACTGATTAATTTCCTGTAACTCTCTCAGTTCATTCTGCCAGTCCGTTGTGTTTCCTCCGAGTACAATCATCATCGTGATCGTAAGAATAGAACCATGTGGATTTAGCCGGAGAGAGCAGAAGAGCCAAGATTTGGCTTTGGAGTGCCATGGACTTGTGCCCTGGCTCCGGTGCTTCTAACCGGTGTGGCCACGGGCAGGCCATGGGCCTTGAGCCGCACAGGGCCAGATTCCTGAGTGTGGTAAGCAGATAACCCACCTAAGGAGTGGTAGCAAGAAGGAGAGTCACCCAAGGGAGAGGTGGTCTGCAGCGGAGGGTCCACCGTAGACACTCAGACAATCCCCACTGCCCTCCTCTGGGATCCGCCCTGCTGGGATCCAGAGAATTGTCTCTGAGTGGAAGCCTGCAGACCAGGCACAGGTCACACCTCCGCCTTGCACATCTCAGTGTACAGCTAGGTCCTCTTGCCTGTCCAGTTTCCTAATACATGCACCTGTGTTCCTGCAGGCAGAGGAAGGAGCAGGCACTGCCCAGGGTCTGACTGGTGTAAGAGAATCTAGAGTGAATCCTCGGTCCTCGAACCTCACTTTGCGCTTGCCACTGGAAACCAGGCAGCACGTGGGACTCACGGCCCCGGGTCTGGATCTTCTGCCTCCGGGCCCTTCCGTTACCTGCTTCCCATGTTGTCATAGGAAAGTGCCTTCTAGGCCTTTGAGTCCAGGTGACTTTCGTCCC
>PVLC010008891.1:0-27504 GCA_004027655.1 Graphiurus murinus
CATGTGTATCTATGTTTATAGCTGCACAGTTTACAATTGCCAAACTATGGAACCAGCCAAGATGTCCAACAACAGATGAATGGATTACAAAACTATGGGATATGTACATAATGGAATTTTACTCAGCCATAAAGAAGAACAAAATCATGTTATTTGCAAGGAAATGGAGGGAACTGGAAAACATTATGTTAAGTGAGATTAGTCAGTCACAAAAAGTTAAAAATCAAATGCTCTCCCTAAGATGTGGAAGCTAGGGAGAAAATGGAACATAAGAGGGACTCCAGGTGAAGGAGAATTCTTAGGTGAACAAAAAATTTGACTTAATGGAAGGTAATGGGAGGAGGGGGGACACCCTAATGAGCATGATGTACTTACAAGATCACATCAAAGTCAATCGCTAAACTGACCTGGAGATAGGGGGAGGGTGGGTGGGAATTGGGGAAGGGTTAATGAGAAATATGTGCATGGATGTCTTTACCTGTACTAGTTTGTACCCAACAAAAATGTGTAATTAACCCTGTTGTACCCAAGAAATGTATAAAAATCCATGCTAAAAAATAAATAAATTAAAAAAAAAAAGAGAGCAGCTCTACTTTGTAATGGGGATTATGTGGCTTGTATAATCTGAAATGCTGTCCTTTTTAAATTTAAATGTTCTCATTATGTAACAAAAGGCACGTGCTTTAAAGATAACACATATTTCTTGAGCAGCTCAATTATTTCTCTTCTGTGGTTCCTTTCCAGCTTACCTAGTCTATCCTCCCCGGGGTTTTGTGGCAGTTAGAAAGAATATTGTAGTATTTTTTAGCTAGCAGTGATATCATCATTGGGTTTCTGTATGCTTGAGAACAGAGACCATATCTTATTCATCTGTTTCCTCAAAATTCTGGCCACATGAGTTGGCTCAGAGCAGTCACAACTTGAATACCTGAGTGAACAAGAAAATACATGGAAAATGCCAATGTACAAGGAGATATAAAGTGAGAAGTATATCAGTAGTAAAAATAGTTAATAATTCATGAATTTTTATGCAAATAAGCTTGAAAAAGCCCCACTCATTAGAAGTAATTTTCCAACAACTTAATTATCTCTCTTTAACCCTTTTATGTTTGCTCTGTTGGTATATTTTTCCACCTAGATCATAGAATTTCTGGGACATGATTTGGTAAGATAAAGTAGTGAGTTAATATTAACATTTCCAGCCAGGCCTGATAGCAAACACCTGTATTCCCAGTACTTGGAAGGCTGAGACAAGAGGATTACAGGTTTGAGTACAGCCTCTGCAATTTAGTGAGACACTACTTCAAATTTAAAAATAAATAAATAAAAATAAAAATGTCTGGGAGTAGAGCACAGAAGTAGAATGCCCTCAGGTTCAACCCCCCACCCCAAAGACTGACATCTCCATTCCCATATTTATAGCATATACTTTGAACTTATTCTGACATTGGGACGTCTACTGAAGTCCAGGCCTAATTAGGAGTGGTGTCCTCTGTTAGACTTGGAAGTTACCAGCTTCTTTTCTTTTCTTTCATAAGATACTTCTTGGAATTTGATTTCCATGGAGATGTTGGAGCTCCTGGGATTTAGTTTCCTCCAGATATTCCTGATTTACTAAATAGAAGCTCAGTTGTTTCAATAAAAAAAAAAAAAATCTTTAGAAGCATTTTTGATATTTGCCTTTCTTCTATGCCCTGCTTCCAGTTCTTTATCAAATCCTCCCCAATACTTCCACATCCACCCATTTCTCCATTTCCACCCTAGTCCATGTCACCTTCCTTCTAAACTGCTACATTAGTTTACTCACTGTTCTCCATGACAAATTATATTATTCCTCTATCCTAAGCCAAATATTTCTCATCCCTCTTCATTTGCCCATTAATGTGCATATGAGAACCATCTGAAGTGAGAAGAGTGTGTATTGTGTCTCATCACCTTGTGTGTATATTTTTGAAGATAGATAACAAAGATACCCTGTAGCAGATTAGGAAGTTGTCGTTTCTCCTAATGGCCAATAGATGGCACTGTGGAACTGTGCAAATTTCTACTTCAGTTACTCTTCCTGGATGCACTGACTGTGGTTATTTGAATCTGAACCCTTCAAGCTCACTGAGCTAACATCCACAGAAGTGTATTTCTTTCTTTCCTATTCTCACTCCTTCCCCCTTTCTAATGGGACAGATTATAGCTTTAAAAACTAATAAAATGAGAGGAATTTGAAGGCGCTGGATTCTCTTCGAGGGATGTTTTGGCAGGGCTGCTGTTTGAGATGTGGAATACATAGGGACTGGAGTCCAGGGGCGTGGGGGTTCAGCCCACTACTTGCTTCAGAGGCTGAGTTTCTTTGAATGCAGAACCAAGTGTGGGAGGGTAGTCTGGGAGAGGAGGTATGGGGTGGCATGGGTGATTGGTTAGGGAGCTGGGTGCCTCATATGGGTATGTTGTACTCTGGGGAATGGAGCTGGCTCCTAATGTAGGCATTTAATTTTCAATCGGAATTTCCTGTGAAGCTAGAGGGTCCACTGAGCATACTCTGAATGTGTCATGTACATAAGTTTTAGAACTCTGAGAAAAATGAAAGTATGGGATTCCTTGTTAAAACACACACATTTCATACACACACACACACACACACACACATACACATATACATATATATGACCTCTCATATTCATATGAGATCATATGAATATATATATAATTTCAATACTGAGAAAATAGTGGGTTGGTCCTAAGAGTAGGACCCAATGATACTCATGTGGCACCCATAAAGCCTTGTGAAGCTTTGCTTCTATGTATCCCTTTTAAAATCATATTAAATGGTAAATGGTCTTTTTTTTCCCCTAAAGTCTTGACTATGTCCCACTTTATTGAGCTTTATGAGGCTTTAATTATTTTTCTTTCTGTCTTGACCTACAAAGAAAGTATGCTTTCTCAACAACCTGTGAAAAAAGTTATGAACTTTGTAGAAACCGTGCTTCTCATCTCCCTTTTTATTCATGTTAACTTAATGCCTTGCTATCTTTCAAAGGAGCTTCCTGAAAATCATGTGCTTCTGAAACCTGGGAACAGATATGTTGCTTTTAAATGAGTTTTGAAGGAGAACACAGGGTTTGAAAAGTCCTGGGAGAGGCCACAATTGAACTCAGATTATGAGAAAGAGAGAGGGGCTTTGAATTTGCTTGTAAGCAATGGTGGTTTTGATGACGGTGTGCTGGTATGTGGCTCTTTTGAATGAAAGAAAGAGAGAGAGAGAGAGAGAGAGAGAGAGAGAGAGAGAGAGAGAGAGAGAGAGAGAGAAGGGAGGGAGGGAGGAAAGGAAGGAAGGAAGGAAGGAAGGAAGGAAGGAAGGAAGGAAGGAAGGAAGGAAGGAAGGAAGGAGTTTCAAAAAAGTTTTCTTTTGGTCTGTAGTCTTCCAAAAGATGTTTCGTCTTCCTTTTGGATAAAATTCAGTTATCTCTCTGCCATAATCAAATCAATTGATTTACTATGTTTTCATTCCAAATTGAGAAAATTAATTTTTAGTAATCACATTCCTTCACACATGAGATATCATTAGCCCTTCTAGCATTCCTGCTAGTAGACCTTTGTATTGTCATTTTCCAGAGGAAAACTGACAGTCTGAGAAACATAAAGTGAATGACTCATGGTCATGCCGCGAGGGATAAAATAGGTCACAAGAGGTTGGCTGCACAAGTCATGCAGACCCTTCATTTCCATGTTCATGCCTGCTCCCTTATAATCCCTTTTCAACAGCTTCTTGGCATAGGGATATAAAAATTCAACTGTTAGTCACTATAAATGAGAATATGTACTTTCATAGCCAAAGGTGATTTAATAATAAATTAGAATAAAATTCAGGAAGCATTGTTTTCCTCTTAAGAACATCCAGTTCCCAAAGGAACTCTCCAAAGAACCTCCTTTTTGGAACAGTTTCCCATAAAGAAGCCCACCTTAAATGCTCCAAAAATATGAACAACTATGTTTTTCTCCAACCTCTGATGTCCATTATGAATGAACCTCTGAAGTCTGGTATCATTTCTTCATGTTGTAAAGATCCAGTTCCAAAAAGCAAGATACTCTGTAAAGTATCTAACATGTAAGAGAACTTTAGTTTATTTGTCCATTAACCATGATCTCAATCTTTCACAAGTATCTATGAGCCTCATAATATATCTGTATTGTAAATATAATAGTAAACAACACAGAAAACATCACTTCTTTCATACAGTTACATTCCAGCAAGGAATACAGAAGATTAAAAGTTATTAAATGTATACATTAGAATTTTTTTAATGAAGACAACAAAGAAAAGAAAGAGACAGTAATGATGTAGAAGGAGATAAGAATTTGGTACCGTTTTAGCTGAGATATTTCTATTCAGATCACGTTTAGATAAAGACTTAATGAACGTGGAAACTAATAAATAAATATTAAAATTGCTTCCTTTTTTTCACTCTTGTTAGTAGCATAAAACCTTTTCACTCTTGAGTGTGACCTTCTCAGACACTTATCAAGTCCAATACAATGTGTGCCTTCTCACTGAATCTTTCTAATCTTTGGTTTATATATTGGCAAATGGGAAATTAATACGCCTGTGCCTACTCTTCAGGGTAATTGAGCAAATCAAATGGAAAAATATATGAGAAATGGCTTTGAAATCTTGAAAGAGCAGTACAATCATAAGAGATAATCACTTTTATAAATACACTCTTCCAACTGACCTCATCTTGTCCTTTATTTAATTTTTTTAGTGATAGCCCATCGGGAGCTGAGGATACTTTCTATATTTCTCCATTATCAGTTAAGAGTCTAGATATTGGTTAATAAGTTTTATCACACATTCTTGTTTTGGTAATTGCTAATGACTTCCTAGAGCCCCATTGTGAACTAATGTTCTCTCATTGTATATCCTATCATAAACAATATTTAAATATACTTAACCTGTCTACCACAGTTTGTCATCCATAGATCCTTTTTATTCTGGGATTGTAGCAGTAAAAATTTTGATGTGTTATTGTGGGTGCCATTGCAAAGGAAAGGGAATCTGGTAGTTAAGTCAGTCAGGTATTTGCTGAATCTTGTTTAGGTCACTGTGATCTGGTCAGAGAGGATGGAAATTGTTGTTTATATCTCCCTGTTGCTACTCTAGTTTCATATAAAGCTGTGAACAGCATTTGACACCAGTCCTTTTGTTCTGATGCAGATTTTCCTGGCATATCAATATCTCCTGGGTAGTCCATTGCCTTCTTCTGGGGAGTAGACTGAAGGATACCAGATGCTGACTAATGGCTTCCTTCAATTCGCCCTTCAAGAGTGTGGCCCAGATCCTTGTTCATGTGGTCAATTGGTTTCATGTTTTCAGTGTTCTTAAGAGACAGACAAGAAATAAGTATATAGAAATATTGACTCTTAATGACTAGAATAACCATCTTCATTGAGTAGTTAGAATTTGGGGAATTGATTCAAACATTAAACATTAAAAATCTCTTAATGCAAGATAAATATTTGCCAACTTTAAATCATAAGATCACAGTATTAAAACTATGATAGCAAGGCAAGCCATAGTCCATTTCATTCAGCTTGAAGTTCTGATTTCCAGGGTGTGTTTAAGACAGCCAAAGGAAGGCTGTCCTTCTAAGCAAATAAAGGGGAATGTTAACTTATGTCTATATATTTTTTAAAGCAAAACGTATGGACTTGGAATCTAATAAACTAAACTGAGAGACTAAGATGGGAGCTAATAGCAAGGTAATACGATGTAAGTGATTTTGTAGGAGGGCCAGATACAGTCTGAATAACGTGAAGTGTTTTAGTATCAGAGTTCAACTTGAAGTGGAACCTTAGGAACCAGCCTGCATCAGGCAGCACTTTTGACTCAGATTGCTGGTATTTGTATGTAGTGCTTACTTCCCTTCACCCAAGTCATTGATATTTTTAATATTTATTTATTTATCTATTTATTTTACTAAGGATTGAACCTAGGGGCATTCTATCTCAGATCTTTACCCTCAAACCCTTATATTTATTTAATTAACTTTTTTGAAACAAAGTCTTCTTAGGTTGCCGAGAGCCTAAGTTGTTGAGGCTGTCTTCAAATTTGTGATCCTGCTGTCACAGCCTCATAAGTACTAGGATTATAGGTATGCACCACCACATTTGGCTATCTCCCAAGGCAGGATTTTTCAGAGTGAGGCTCTTGGGATTAGATCAGAAAGATTTTGACCTCATTGATGGGTCAACCCATCCAGTTTCTACCACTGGAAGGCTGTGGAAACTGTAGGCAGGAGGGCATGGCTGGAGGAAGTAGATTACTGGGGGTGTACCTTGGAAGGATATTATTATTATTTTATTTCTTTCTCCTCCTTTTCCTCTTTTTCTTCCTCTTCCTCCTCCTCCTCCTCCTCCTCCTCCTTCTTCTATCTTCCTCCTCCCAGCCGCCATGAGCTAAGCAGCTTTGCTCCATCATGCCCTTTGGCCATGTTGCTCTGCCTCAGCTCAGGCCCCAAACAATTTACCTGGCCAACCATATACTGAAACCTCTGAAACTATGAACCAAAATGAATATTTCCTCCTCTAAATTGTCTTCTCAGGTATTAATCACAGGCAGGAAAAGCTGACTAACAATAGGTTAATTGCATCTGCTATTTTTTTATAGTGATGGAGAGCTGACTAATACATATTCATCTTGGATTTTCATACCATGTGAGTACTACAAATGTGGACCTCACACAGATTTGGGATTCACATACTTAAAAATCACTTTCTCTTCAACTGAAGATCAGAAGGTGGATAAGCTTCCAACATTAGCACTGGAGCAAGCAGACAAGGGATTTTGTGTATTAGTTTTAGGTTTCAATGTTAGATGGAATGTGCCCTGTCTTTGGCTTTAGGGTTTTTGCAGGAAGTACAGTTCTCCACCAAGGATGGGTACAAAACCAGTCAATCTAGTTTGAGTGCTAATGAGTGAATGCCATACTGAGATTCAAGTATCTCCAATACTCCTCAAACTATTCCATAAAATCGAAAGAAATGGGACCCTCCCAAACACTTTCTATGAAGCCAATATCACGTTAATACCAAAACCAAATAAAGATAGCTCAAGAAAAGAAAACTATAGGCCTATATCACTGATGAATCTAGATGCAAAACTGCTAAACAAAATACTAGCAATGCGCATTCAAAACCACATCAAGAAAATTATACACCATGACCAAGATTTTGCAACTTATAATTTTCAGTTCCTGCTTCTGCTATCCAAAGAGTTATCTTTCTCCTTTTGAGTTTGAAATGAATTTTAAACATTCATACTTTAAAACTGAATACACTATTTATTTAATATTTGAAACCAATGAGCTGGAGGTCTACCTAAACTTACTTTCTTCTCTCTCTCTCTCTCTCTGTCTCTCTCTCTCTCTCTCTCTCTCTCTCTCTCTCTCTCTCTCCTTTCTTTTTTAAATGTGCTTTTATTGGTGCATTATCATCTCACATCATAATGTAAATCATGTTGACATTGACATACATGCACACTGCTCTTGACTTCCCCCTCCCCCAATGCTTCCCCATCTCCCCCCCCATCCTCCCATACAGAGGACTGAGACTGATACTGGGATTTTCACATATGTACACACAGTCAATGTTAGTATTTCCAATAATGAACTCAAGTCTTTACCCTCCCCTTCCCTTAGACCACTTCCCTGGCTCCACTGAGGTTTCTCCTCTCTTATCTTCAGTCCCCCTGATATTCCAGTTACTCCCATATCTAAGGAAATATATGTTCCTTCACTTTCTGTGACTGGCTAATCTCACTTAACATAATGTTCTCCAGGTCCTTCCATTTTCTTGCAAATGACATTATTTTATTCTTCTTTATTGCTGATCAAAATTCCATTGTGATTATTTCCCATAGTTTTGTGATCCATTCATCTGTTGATGGACACCTGGATTGCCTCCATAATTTGGCTATTGTGAATTGTGCTGCTATGAACATGAGTATGGATATATTACTGTAGTTCTCTGGTTTCAACTTCTTTAGAACGATACACAGGAGTATCTGATATAGCTGGATCATATGGTGGATCCATTCCCAGTTTTCTAAGGAATCTCCACACTAATCTTCATAGAGGCTGGAATAGTTTGCAATCCCACCAACAGTGTAGAAGAGTTCCTATTTTCCCGCATCCTCACCAACATTTATTGTTATTTGACTTCTTGATGACTGCCATTCTGATTGGGGTTAGATGGAACCTCAATGTAGTTTTGATTTGCATCTCCCTAATTGCTAATGATGTTGAATGTATTTTCATGTATCTATTGGCCATTTGTATCTCTTCTTTCATGAAGTGAGTATTCAATTCAGTTGTGCATTTTTTGACTGGATTATTTGTTTTTCTAGTGTAAAGTCTTTTAAGTTCGTTGTATATTCTAGATATTGATCCTGTCAGAGGGATAGCTGGCAATAACCTTCTCCTGTTTCGTGGGCTTTCTTTCTTTCTTTCTTTCTTTCTTTCTTTCTTTCTTTCTTTCTTTCTTTCTTTCTCTCTTTCTTCTTCCTTTCCTTTCTTTATTGTTGTATTGGGGATTGAAACCAAGAGTCTATACCACTGAATTACATCCAGAGTACTTTACTTTTATATTTTATTGTGAAAAAGGGTCACACTAAGTTACCTAGACTGGCCTTGACCTTAAGATTCTCCTGTCTCAGTCTCCTAAGTACTGGGGTTATAGGTGTATATCACAACCACTGGCCTAACTTCCTTTTTCGCTAGATGCATCTGAACTAATCTTATGATTTTAATTAAAAATGATACAATATGGTTGACCAACCACAAAGTCTGAACCCAAAAAAGGGAATGGTGACTTATTGTTAATATATTACATTAGCTATTCATGTCCCCTAAATAAAGGATTGTTTGAAAGAAGTGGTCACATACATTTGCTGAAAATGAGAGCAAGATACCTATCAAATGAGTATCAATTAGTTTTCCTGTCTAATATCAATTAGAATAGTATATTCTAATTTCGGTTTCTGGCAACACATTTTGTGGCTATGTATATGCATCTATTATAGCACAAATTCTTTTGTCTTGAAGACTTTGAATCCCCGCCCCCGTCCAACCCCCTCGGCTAAATCAACTTCTTTGCTTTCGAGGGTCTCTCCTTTTTCATTTGGAGACCCTCTTATGCCCCATCTTCTCCCTAGCATCTGCAAATTAGGGAGAACATATGCTTTTTTACTCTTTGTGACTGGTAATCTCACTTAACATAATGTTTTCCAGTGGCCTCCATTTCCCTGCAAAGAACATGATTTTGTTCTTCTTTATGGCTGAGTAAAATTCCATTGTGTACATATCCCATAGGTTTGTAATCCATTCATCTGTCGATGGACATCTTGGCTGGTTCCATAGTTTGGCTATTGTGAATTGTGCAGCTATAAACATAGATGCACATATGTCGGTCTGATAGTTTGGTTTCCATTCTTTTGGGTAGATACCCAGAAGTGGTATTGCTGGATCATATGGTAGGTTCATTCCCATTCATCTGAGGATCCTCCATACTGTTTTCCAGAGTGGTTGCACTAGTTTGCAATCTCACCAACAGTGTATTAGAGTTCCCACTTCTCCACATCCTCCCCAGCAGTTGTTGTTATTCGTGTTTTTTATGATTGCCATTCTGACTGGAGTTAGGTGAAATCTCTGGGTAGTTTTGATTTGCATCTCTCTGATTGCTTGTGGAACATTTTCTCATACATTTATTGGCCATTTGTATTTCTTCTTTTGTGAAGTGTCTATTTAGATCCTTTTCCCATTTTTTGATTGGATTGTTTGCTTTCTTAGCTGTGATTTTCTTGAGTTCTTTGTATATCCTAGATATTAGACCTTTATCTGTAGAGTAACTGGCAAAAATCTTCTCCCACTCTGTGTGCTCTCTGTTTAGGTTCTTGATAGTTTCCTTTGCTGCACAGAAGCTCTTCAGTTTAATGCAATCCCATGTATTGATCTTCCTGAGGGTTGCTTGTGCTTTTGAGGTCTTGTTGAGAAAGTTTTTACCTGTGCCTATATGTTGAAGTGTTGGTCCTATGCCCTCTTCAAGTAGCTGCAAGGTCTCTGGACTGACTTCCAGGTCTTTGATCCACCTTGAGTTGACTCTTGGAACACTCAAAATTCTTGGTGAAATCTTGGATATATTTCAGGCTTTAATAGTCATTCTCTAGAGCAGCTGGACCTGAAAGATAATGAGAAGTCTACAGGATCAATACTTGGAAAGATCAGTTTGTCTGTCCTAAAAAAAAAAAAAAAAAAAAAAAAAAAAGACACCCAGGGCAGAGAAAATGAGCAACAGAAAACAACAACAGCAAACCCTAATGAAGAGTCACAGGGGCAGATATTACAAATTAAGTTGTGATTTGTGGTTGAGAAGCTTCTTTCATAGGCAATATCATGTATTGTCCTTTAGGATACTTTGTTTCTTTAATAATAGATGATAGGAAGTTGTTCTCTATAATTGGATAGAGCAGCTCTTTGAGAGAAAGGTACTATCTATCTCTGAAGATACAAAAAGAACTGAAGAGTATGTTCTGAATTCAAGTTAATTGAACTGTTTTATTGTTAAAAGAAGGCAAATGCATTGAAATATTTAATTTCCCCAAGCTAGCTTTGAAGCTTTCTGTCTACAGACAATGTCAATTACCAAGTTCAGCCTGGCAATAGAAATAAAAGAAGCTATGAAAAACAGAGAGGCGTTGTTATGGGAGAAGGGTCAATTCTTCAGATCAGTATTCATAAGGTCCTTGGCTTCCATGTGGAAAAGAATTTTAGCACACATCATTTATAGACATAGACGGAGATTTAGTTAGGACAGTAAGACATACACATTTAAGGGAGAATGCAGAAGATGCCCTTTGAGGCTCAAAGATTTTTTTTTTTTCAGTACTGGGGTTTGAACCCAGGGACATTCTACCTCCTAGCTATAACCCCAGCCCTATTTTGTATTCTTTATTTTGAAACCGGGTCTCACTAACTTGCAGAGAGCCTCACTAAGTAGCTGAAGCTGGCCGTGAACCCATATCCTCAGGTCTCAGCCTCCCAATACTGGGAATACAAGCGTGCACCACCATGCCGGCCAGGGATTTTTTTTTTTTTTTTTTTTTTTTTTTTTTTTTTTTTGCGGTACTGGGGATTGAACTCAGGGGCATTCTACCTCTGAGCTATACCCCCAGTCCTATTTTTTATTCTTTATTTTTGAAACCGAGTCTCATTAAGTTGTGGAGTGCCTTACTAGGTAGCTGAGGCTGACCTCGAACCCAGATCCTCCGGTCTCAGCCTCCCGAATGCTGGGATTACAAGCGTGGCCAGGGATTTTTTATAGAGGAGTTTAATGAGGTGTGGGCATGAGGAAGTATGTGAGGATGACCTCAGTGAATGATCACAAGGTGGTTTCTGATGGTTTGCTCATTTTCAGGATCCTCAGACTGATCGTGGTCTCCATCATCCAATCAACAGATTAACTGGAAAGTCCCCTTAGTTATAGGTTTCTCAATATGTCATATCTGTCTTATTAACAGTCCAAAAGGCAAATATAGATTTTGGCTAATTCTAGAATCTAAAGATTTTCCAGGGACTTGGGAGAGGCAGTCTTAGGAAAGAGGAATGGTTTGGAGAGAATAGTGGGGAAACTTTAACACCAGATTCTTTTTTTTTTTTTTTCTTTTTTTGTGGTTCTGGGGATTGAATCCAGGGGCATTCTACCTCTGAGCTACACCTCCAGTCCTATTTTTTTATTCTTTATTTTGTAACAGGGTCTCACTAAGTTGTGGAGGGCCTCACTAAGTAGCTGAGGCTGACCTCGAACCCAGATCCTGCGGTCGGTCTCAGCCTCCCAAGGACTGGGATTACAAGCGTATGCCACCATGCCTGGCCTAACACCAGATTCTTAAAGTTATTATTATTATTATTATTATTATTATTATTATTATTATTATTACTTCTCCTTCCTGTCTGTCTCCTTTCTACTTTTCTACCTATTTAGTTCTTCTACCTACATCAGCATGGCCCAAAATTCCTGATTTGTATTGTTGACAGGACCTGTTTTGGCTTCATACTGTTTCTTAGTTACAGGCAGAGGTCTGCAAACAAAGCATTTGAGATCAAAACCCTCTTTTTTCTGATCAATAGAAATGATTTCAAGAGTTTTTCTTAAATATGGAAAATCAGCTGAGGGAGGGACTGTTTTTCAAGGAAGAGAGAATTCCTCAGCTAGGGAGATTCCTCAGAAAACTCCATAGGTGGAGATGAGAAGCAGCAACCAAATCCCAGTGCCCTGTGACTAATGTTGGGAAGTTGGAGGATGGGTGAGGTAATGCTTGTCATTATCCTTTTAGCATCTATGATTTGATTACTAAGAATCACAAGAAATCAGTTTATAAATAATAATAATATAATACATTAAATCTTCTAAGTATTATCAATAGGCATTTCTTACCTTTACACACTCATTTCTATATTCTTACCTACCTTTTTGATAGTTATTCTCTGAGCTGTTCAGTGGATAGAAAATTAAAACTTTATATGGAAATTGTTAACTGAAAACAAATAATAAAATAATGAACAAATGATCTCTGCCATGAATAAAATATCCTTCTGAAAAATAGAGACCAACATTTGTTAGATGAACTTGTAATTAAATACATTAAAATGTATGTAAGCACATTTACACCAATGTTCAATTTTATAAGCTGTATATAAAGCAGTTTTTTAATAAAAAATTTAAAAACCTTTCATGCACTTCAGTATTTTTTATGCTAGTACTTGGTCTTCCCTTTGGAAGCCTATGATAATTTAATTAGAGGAGACCTAGGAAATATTAAAAAGGCAAGTATAATAAGATTCTTAATTTCCATTAATTCATGGGAATTTAGTAACAGTATTTATTGGACACCCAGTAAGTCCTATGCTTTGGAGGTCTATAATAGTACTTATTCGAAGATGTTTACAACTTAGTTGTGGATATAAAATTAAGTGTCAGTGAACATGCAGAATCCTTGAAAACCAGGTGACCAGCCCTAACTATAAGTGTGGAATTTAATGAAGGGGGAAAAATCTCCTTGCATTGGAATCATGTTGGGTAGGTCAGTACACCAATGTGAATGGTTTCACTTTTACCTCCAGAAGGAAGGGGAACGTGTTTATTTTTAGAGCTAAGTGTTTTTCTTGTCTCTTGACTGAGCAAAAGAGTAAATGATTCAGAATCATGAAGAGATTTTTGGAAGAGAAAAGAAAGCAGCTGGTGGGCAAGATGAGTTTAGAAAATTTCTCTTCATCTATAGGTACTCTAAATTCATCAAATCTGCATTAGAGGAATGGTAGGAAAAAGAAGACATTGTTCCACTACCTTTAAGTAAACTTAAAATTTCACCGGCTAGCTTAGCACTGTGACAATTTAGAGATCTAATATAATTTACTTCGATGTCAAGATGCATTGGTTTTCCTCAGATGGTGTATTTGACTTTGGATGATGCTTTAATATTTAAAACTTTACTTTAAAATTTCATCTTTCCTTTTATAGTTTGTTTGGCAATATTTCCTTTTGGGACAGCGGACAATAAGCATTGGCCTCCATTCAAAGAGTGGACACATAATCTGGTCACAAATCTGAGATCTGAATTTTTGATTAGATATCTTTTATTTATACAACTTTTTAACAGGTGATTTATTTACTTGCCATTAAAAAAAGATATTTTGAGCTGCTACTGTATAGTAAACAGTGTTATTAAGCATTAAGGACATGCTAGAGAGTATAGATGAATGGTGATTAAGATAGACACCATTTCTGCTTTCATGGAACATTTACTGAAGTTAAGGAGTAAAGTGGAAAGAGGAAAAGTCAGTGAAAATCAAAGTAAATAAGATAATTTTCAGTGGAGATAAGTTCTATAAAAGTAAACAATAGGGTCCTGCTATAGGAGGGCCCAGGTGAAGCCCCTTTGTACAAAGAGACTAGGGAAGGCTTCTTTGTGGAAGTGACATTCAAACTGAGGCCTGAAGAGCAAAACAAGGCTGGGCATGAATGGGAAGAACATTTCAGGCAGAGTGAGCAGCAGGAATAAGAGCAAAAGTGGTTTGTTTAAGGAATATGACAAAGGCCTGTGTGTACTCACACAGTACAGTGAGGGATTAGGGAGTGATAGGAGATAAAATCAAAGAGGCAACATAGACTAGAACATGTGACCTTACAAATTATAGTACAAAGTTTTATTATTTAATTCAATGCAGAATGCTGCAATGATCCAGGAGAAACTGCTGACTGCTCTCATAATTGGTAGAAAAGATTGATGTCTGGATTTGCTCAGTGATTTGCCCAAGCTTATATAGTCAGAGAGTAGCCTGAAATAAATCCTCTTTTCCTTCTATCCTCAAGAATGAGATCAGTGGGAATGGGAGTCTCTAGGCCTCTGGGCTTTGATAGAAAGAGACAGATTTTGAGGAGGAAGATTTGATTCAGGTCCTGGCATTGTCAGCTATAAGCTGAGAGAACCTGAGAAGATATTTTGGTACTGAATTTCCATCTACTTGGAATGTCTATTTCATAGAGTTCCTAGTAGATGTGAAATATGATTCTAATAAGCAATGGTGCAATATAGTCATGAAAGAAATATGTATGTCTATAAGGTTATACAAACAGAAGAGCTATAATTTTAATAAAGACCTTAAACATTGGCTTGTTTGTCTCCACAAGTTAAAAATTGTGTAAGTACCTGCTTTAAATTGACCAGGAATATACTGATTCTGTTATCACTGGTTTGAGGCTAATGAAAATCTCAGTGATCTAAGAACACAACCCTTTTCCCTGCTGAAATATTGCAGGACAAAAGATATTTACCCAGAAGGACAGACATAACAAGCAAAACTTATAAGGAGTTGTGTGGTTCATTTGATGAGACAAGTGAGGGAAAAGGAACACTATAATATGTCTTAGCACTTATTAGTGTGTCATTTATTCTACACTAGGCTGAAAACCTGTTTTGTGATTTACAGAGCTTGTTTGCATCTAAAGTTATTGTGCAAATTCTTTTTTTGTGTGTGGTACTAGGGATGGGTCCCAGGGGAATTCTACTTCCTAGCTGCAGCCCCAGTCGTATTTTTATTCTTTATTTTGAAACAGGGTCTCACTAAGTTGCAGAGGGCCTCACTAAGTAGCTCAGGCTGGTTGTGAACCTGTGACTCTCTGGTTTCAGCCTCCCAAGTACTGGGATTACAAGTGTGCATCACCACACTCTGCTGTGCAAATTCTTAAGGATTGCATTCACTTGAGATCAGGGGAGCCTGACGATTCCATGATGCCTGTAAAGAGACAATGACAATGGTCATTTGGTCTCATGCTGCTTAAAACCCTCTGGATCTGGACTGAGTGTTGTATTTTGCATGCCAGGTTATTTTTGTATCAGCTTATTGCTGGTGAGCTGGGCTGGGAGAATACATTTTGTTATCTCTCCAATTGGCTCTGATCCATTTCAATGCTTAAAGAACTATTGATCCTGAATGCAGGCTGAGAGTGAACAGGGGAATAGGAGCAGGCACTCTGTTTTGTTTTGTTTGACAATTAAATTGTTCTGGAAAAAGTATAAACTGTCTGAAATTTAATACATTTTAAAAATTGTCAAATTTAAGTTTGGAAACAGAAAGGAATAATTGCACAATTGCTTTGCTTTATGGAAAAATTAGTTACTGTTCAGCTCTTCAAATTTACCTAATTTATTACTTTTGTTTGAACCTCAGTATCTTCACCTAAAAATAACATACCATCCTTGGGTAGCTATGATAGACAAACGCAACAATCCTTAAGAACTATCCTTAAGAACTGATACATGATAGGCATCTTATCCATGACTTCCTGGCTAAACCAGAAGCAAAGTATTAATCCCGATGTCTTTGGCTTTAATATGTAAAATATCAAGACCATGATGTATATGTGTGTTTAAACAAATAAGTGTTAGGTTACTGGTCTGGGGTAAATGTTTGGAATAAGAGGGAATGCTTTCTCTGTGGGCATATATCTGAGTAGATACTAAGAAATTGAAAGGAAGTTGGGCTTTCATACTAGCTAGTCTTTGTTTTGAATCCTATCTGAGCCAGACATGGGGACACACATCTATGATCCCAGTACTAGGGAGGATGAGACAGGAGGATTGCTGGCTTGAGGTCAGCCTCAGCAATATAGTGAGATTCTCAGCAACCAGTATGACTCTGTTTCATAAACAGTTTCAAAAAGGGGGGGGGGTAAGAGGTCTAGCTGGGAGGTAGAATGCCCTTGAGTTCAATCACAAGTACTAAAAAAAAAAAAAAAGAAGAAGAAGAAGGAAGGAAGAGATGTAAAGGAAAGGAAAAGAAAAGAGCTGGGTGTAGTTCAGAAGCTCAGAGGTAGAAGACCACTGGGTTCAATCTCCAGTAAATATTGCTCCTTCTACCCCCCAAAAGAATATGTTCTTTCTAAAGACATTTGTTGAACACCTGTCATGTTTTTTTCAGTGTTGGGGACACTGTTTCCAGGGACACATTGCTTCCCCATCCCCATTGCATTGAATTAAGACCTAGAAGGAAAATACTACAGTAATTGGACACACAATTTAAATGTGGTGACCGCAAGAAGTCAAGTTTCCTAAGAAGGTACATGACAGAGGATCTGCTGGCCTCTGACTGTTCAGCATAGACTTCTCAGAGGCTGCTCAGCTGAGGCTAAGGGGAAGAGAATGGGGGTCACTATGTGGAGAATGGGAGCCCAGAGGAAATGAATGCCTCAGGAATCTGCTTTGGATTTTATGCTGTTTACAAGATGAATTTACACCAGCTTATAATTGTGGTAAAATTAACTATATTTCCTTCTTTATATGGATCTTCCAGAAAATCCAAAGTGATAGTAAAGGTTATTAAAGTCTTTAGAAACTTCACCTGCCCTCATTAATGGAGAATTCAGAGCTGACCTTTATGTAGTACTTTTCTCCTTGTTTCCACAACACTGCTCTCCCTGTTTTCCTCATACCTTATTGCTATTCTTTCTCATTAACCCTTGGTTGATCTCTAAGTTTTAGAAACTACTAGGGCTTGATTGCAGGCAACCTTATTTTTCTATTTATATTCTTTCTCCAAATCATTTTGTGAATCCCTTCCTTATCACAGCTTTAACCACCATCTATAAATGTATCACTCCCAAATTTGTCTTTCCTTTCTGATCTCTCTTTGGCTCTAGATTTGTGTGTTATAATACATCTCTTTTTTGATATAGACACTGCCACAGCAAAGAATTTTTATATATGTGTTGTAAACATAATTGGTTCTGATTACCCTTTAGAAAAACAAGTCTGTGGAGAAACAATTCCAGCTTAGAGTGCAGGCTCTATCTGAAAGCAAATGAAGGTGAATACTATGTTGCTGAATACTTGGCAAACCAAGTACAGAGGAAGAAAGCAAGCTTTCTCTGCAGTGACATAATGTTCTGCTGCAATTTACTTTTATGATAAGGAAGCAACTTCTTGTCGGGTAAACTGTGTCCTTGCCTTCTAAAATAGAACAAGTAGACTTAGAACAAAGAGGTTTATAGATTGAAATAATATCTCATTTCTACCAACGTTACACAGAAAATCTTGTGACACAGAATATCTTATGACTTTATGAAAGAGAGCCTGTCTATTGTATTTCTGTCCATAAGAATCAAGCTAAGATTTCCAGTAACAGAGCAGAAGCAGCAGCAGCAGTGGAAAAAACTTGCATGCCATCCTCAGCCAAAGAGAAATAAACAGATGCACTTCTTCACTACATGAGTGTGAGTATATTCTCATGACTTCATCTCATACCACACCAATCAAGGAACCCCTGACCCTGTTGCCAAGAGGGCTGGACCCAAGAAGACACTTCAGACTTATAATAACCAAAGTAGTATTCATGATCCCACCCCAAGCATTTCTTCATCCATATCTATCTCTCATTGCCTGTTCTCATATAATCACTTATGGATTAAGCTTTGTTAGTGCTTAGATCTGGAGTGTCCTCCCAAACCTCTAGTTAGATAACTCAGCAATGTTCAGTAGCAAAATAATTGCATCATGAAGGATCTAAACTTATAGGCACATCACATTTGATGGTTTAATAATTTGGACTAATAAGTGGTAATAATAGGGAGTGTGTGGCTGGAAGAATTAGGTCACTGGGGTGTGGCCTTGGATTATATCTGTGCCTGGCACTTCCTCTCCCTCTACTTTTCAGTTGCCATGAACTGAGCAGCTTTCCTCCACTATGCCTTGACACCATGATGCTTCTCCCTTGGAGCCAGGTGACCATCGGCTGAACCTCTGAAACCTTGACACAAATAAACCTTTCTTCCTCTAAATTGTTCTTGTCAGGTATTTTGATCAGAGATTTTTTAAAAAGCTGACTAATACGTGCTTCAAAACATTAATTTGCATCTTTACAGTTTTAATACAATTATCACACTTCCATTTCTATAGAAAAAGTCTTAAACTGGCCTTCCTCTTTGTATTTTTCTCCTTTACAATTCATTCATTACAAATCAGACAAGGCTATCATTTAAAATTATCAATCAGGTCATAACCTCTTCCTGATTCCTAATTAAAAACTGCATTATTCTTTCAATGCACTTAGTATAAAAATCTAATTTCTTCACTCTGGGCTATAGAAAGAAAAAAAGAAAGGAGAGGAAATAAAGAAAAAAAAAAAAAGAAAAGAGCTGGGTAGAGCTCAGAAGCTCAGAGGTAGGACACTCCTGGATTGAATCCCCAGTAAACCTCACCTCCCTCTAAAAAAAAAAAATAATAATAATAATAATAATAATAATAATAATAATACGTGTTCTTTCTAAGGACATTTGTTAAACACCTGCCATGTTATTTCAGTATTTCAGTATTGGGGCACTGTGTCTATGGACTCATGGCAGGACTCAGTCTAGGGTTACAGGCCTGTCCCCTCCTCCTGTTTGGAAGAGCTCGTGTATTAATGTTCAGAATTTATGTAATTATGCCATGAGCATTGTAACCTCATCAGTGTGTGAATTCATTGTGACAGGTTTATTTGTTGGTAATTGTAGGCAGGTGGCGTATGACTGAAGAAGGTGGGTTCCTGGGAGTGTGACCTTAGGGCCTATGCTTTTTTCTTTGAATCCCTTGCCTGCTGTCTTGCTTCCAGCCTCCATTATATGAGAATAGAGTGCTTGCTCTCTCCCACTCTCTGCTTCCTGCTGCCATACCCGTAGATCCATAGACACCGACTTCACCTGGACTGAACCCAGAATCTCCAAAAAACTGTGAGCAAAAAAATTTCCTTCCTTTGAGTTGTGTGGTCAGCTGATTTGAATTAGAGAAGTGAGAATGTTGATGTTGGGCGTGGTGGCACAGGCTTGTGATCCCAGTACTTGGAAGGCTGAGAAAGGAGAATCACATTTATATATAACCTCCAAGTTATGCACCCAGCCCTATTTTTTATTCCTTATTTTTGAAACAGGTTCTCACTAAGTTGCAGAGGGACCCACTACATAGCTGAGGCTGGCTGCAAACCTGTGATCCTCTGTCGGGGCTGGAAGACTGGTCAGAGCTGGAATTCACACTTCGGGGGAATTCCCCTCAGCAGCCACAATGACAATGCAGAAACTGGTTCTATCTGTTATCCCGCTGAGGCCTTTACCTGATAAGGACATGGTCAGTCTTGGCCAATCATGCAAGCCCACATAAGCTTACCTGACCCCCTGACCCCACCCCTCACCTCTAGCTACTTAAGCAGTCTTTCTTTTAATAAAAATTGAGGCTTGATCAGAATCCTGTCTTGCTTCTGTTCTTTCACGTCTCTTGTTTGATTCATTCCTTTAGGTAAAGCCACCCTGGTCTCATGTCCTCAACCCCCACTGGCTGGGGCAATCCTCCAGTCTCAGTCTCCCAAGTACTGGGAATACAAGTGTGCACCACCACACCCAGCTCAATAATATATTAACATAAGGAAAACAATTGCACAGTAGTGGAAAATTAAAGGCCGAGAGTTTTTAGCTAATGTTTATTCATTTTTTTAAATGTAGACCGCTTAGAAGTTATAATGAATCAAATATTCATTTATTTTCTTCCACTCATTTTTAAAAATGGTTTAATCTTGTTAAAATTTTAATCAAATCCTAGAGGGTAAACTTTTACTCTGTGTTAAATTGATAAAGCAGTTGATATAATAAAGGGACAGAATAATCTTTGACTCATCCCCAAATATGTGGGTTGCTAAATAGAATCATCTTTTATACTATTTGCATGGCAAACATTTCAATGTCAACCTATTTCATTTTCTTTTTTACATATCACCATGTAGATCCTGGAGAGACTGAGTGCAAATAGTAATTGGGTTTTGGATATCTTTTAGCCTCTCTACATTTAAAAAATAGAATCATGTCATTTCTACACCATTTCTCCCCATTAAATGATATGTGCTTTTAAAATCTATTTTTAAATGATAAGAATTAATTTCTGGATGTTGAAATTAAGCTGCATGGGAGCAAAATGAATTGCATAGAGGAATACAACTTCTCTGCTCATTTGTCATGAGGCAGCTGTTCTGGTGGAGTATAAAGTCTTCTAGATACCTTAATGTATGATTCCTCCACTACTGGAGATTAACTCCAGAATTACTAAAATCAATTAAGTTAGTTCCAAATGTTCAGTGGATTATCTTGCCGTTAGAATAGAAAATTAGTTCTTGTATGGCTTGCCAAAGTGCACTGAGAATACCAATGGATAACATACCAGAATTCAATATGTTGTTTCTCAGTTACACTGAAAGCATCTATTAAGTCTACTTTTTTTCACCTATCATCCCAAGGTGATCATCTATAGACATGTGTCTAAAGGTATAATAACTTTTGCATAGGCTAAAATGGGAGTAAAGGTATTTCTGCCTCCCACCCTTTCCTCTCTGCTTTTACTGTTTAATATTGTAAACAAGTCAATATATTAGAATATGAAAAGTATTCTTTTTTATCAAAACCAGTTATTAGTCAGGTGTGGTGGCACACACTTGTAATCCCAGTACTTGGGAGGCTGAGACCGGAGGATCCAAGTTCGCGGCCAGCCTCAGCTACTTAGTGAAGCACTTTGCAACTTAGTGAGACACTGTTTCAAAATAAAGAATAAAAAATAGGACTGGGGGTGTAGCTCAGAGGTAGAATGCCTCTGAGTTCAATCCCCAGTATCACAACAAAACAAAAAAACAAACAAAAAAACTAGTTATTGATTTACCTTGTACATGAAGATATTGTAGAGAAATTGAATAAAATAAATTTTCTTCTTTAAGAGCAAAATTCTTTACTGGAAATAAAGATTGAATGTAATTGGGTACAGAGAAAAATAATAAAATATTTTCTTTTGTAGTACTGGTTATCAAAAACAGTGTTTTTCAATTTGGAGAAGGAACATATAAAATGTAGATTGCCAGAATAGAGATGCAAGACATGGAATGTATGTCCAGGTATCCATATTTGAAAAATAATTTGCACAGGTAATTCCAATGTTGTAGGCAATTTTTCAGAAGTCTACTAAAACACCATGTCTTTAGTTACTTAATGGAGTTATTGTGTATTCGTTAATGTCTCTCTTTTCATTTGCTAGCTCTCATACATTTTGATGCATTCGTTAAATCTGGTTATCTAATCTCTTCTTGTGTTTGTCAGTTTCCTTAAGAGTCTCTTAGTCATCCATTTTAGACCTTAAATAATTCATATATTTACCCAAATTATGTGCAAACAAGGAAATCCCCTAAGTTACAATAAAATGATCTAAATCTGCTTAAAGCTAGATCAAAATTTTTGTTAAGGAAAATTAAAGAAAAAATGTGATCTACTTTTTGTGGTGAGGAGGTAACCTGTCAATAATGTATTAAGTTAGAATCTTATGCACACAGTATACATGCAATACCAAAGTTCTGAGCTAAAATAATTTCTTTTTAATATTTAAATAAGCCAGGTACCTAATCATGCTGGAGAAGCAGAAATCAAAGAAATTTAAATATGTACCTCAACAGTGAAAGCCAGGCCCTTAACAGAATCCTGAATTAGTGCAGGGAACATATTAGCTCTGGGAATTCTCTTGCAAATGATTTCTGGGTTTGACCAGCTCACTTGTGTGAGGGAAAGAGAATATCAGAACAACTTGAGGCTGAAATTGAAATCACAGTTGTTTTCCCTTCATCTGTGTCTTCTGTGTTTGTGGTTCTACTTCTGACTGAATTATATCCTGGAGAAATGGATAAAAAGGGGCAAAAATTTTCAGGAAGATGAAGGATATTGCAGATTTCATTTGGAATTTGGATAATAACATAATTTATAGGAATTTCATTGGGTTTTGGCTCATGAAACACCACAAACATATAGAGGATAAGTACTGATTTTAAATGTTTGGACCATTTTGCTTCTTGTTAAAACTCATTGTGACCATATGATGTAACTACCTCTCATTTTATTTTATTTTATTTATTTATTTATTTTTTTTTGTGGTACTGGGGTTGAACTCAGGGGCGTTCTACCTACGAGCTATATTCCCAGCCCTAATTTTTATTTTTTATTTTGAAACCAAGTCTCACTAAGTTGTGGAATGCCTCACTAAGTAGCTGAGGCTGGCCGTGAACTTGGATCCTCTGGTCTCAGCCTCCCGAAAGCTGGGATTACAAGTGTGCGCCACCATGCCCAGCGTAACTTCCTCTCTTTTTGCATCTTTTGTGGCTATTTGAGGTTGCCTTTTTATCGAAGCCAGAGCCAGCCAGCTAAGTCGGACAAGCTTGGAGGGAGAAAGTGTGGTTTGAGAAAAACAAAGATAAAAGTTGCTCAAGAAAGAGAAAAACAAGGGATAGATTCAGGTGGGCTGACAGCGAATACTGCTGCACCAGAGTTTATTTAGCCCAGTCATTACATACTTCTTTGAGCACCAGAATATACGTCAAAGTTAATGTTTTCTCATAATGGTTACATTTTGTGAAAATTAATCATCTGAGAGTACACAGTTCAAGGAACAAATATTCACACAATTCATTACTATAACAGCCTGATAAAGTCTGAATAAACCTCTTGATTCTGGGAACTTGAAGCAAAGCAGGACTTTTGCCCTGAGTCAGTAGTCAGCGCATGTTATGGTAATCTCTATCTTCATAAGAACACACTTCTATGCCTGTGAGTCAGCAAATGCAGACCTCCAGCACTTTTGGTCTCCAACAACTTTTATATTGTCAGTGTTTCTTAGAGGATTCAGAAATCTGTCTGACTTTGATATTAACTCATCCCCAGACCTGAAATACAATCATGTCTTCAAGTTAAAGCCCTTTCCATTAAAATAGGGCTAAATGAAGAATTATTACATTAGGATTGGGACAGAACTCAAAAGTGGTCTGTTCTTTCACCACATACTACAAAATTTATCACACTGTCTATGAGTAATTGTTAAATAACAGATATTTGGGGATAGAAGGCCTTTGGTGGGTTTATTAATAACTATTTAACCTTAGGCAAGCTATGTGAACTCCCTGGCATTTTTTCATACAAAAAATTATATAGACTACTTGGGTTAAATGTCCTTTGGTGTCTTCTCAATCAAATTTTCAAGGAGTCTTTGCATTTATAATTTTTTAAACATTCTCTGTGCCTCTTTGATATGTCTAACTTTCCAAGTTGAATGCAGAAGCAATTATTTATA
Organism: Graphiurus murinus; assembly: GCA_004027655.1. Lineage (NCBI taxonomy): Eukaryota > Metazoa > Chordata > Mammalia > Rodentia > Gliridae > Graphiurus > Graphiurus murinus. The sequence goes on from PVLC010008891.1 coordinate 23,714, forward strand.
GCTACAATTTGGGTGTTTTTTTTTTTTTTTTTTTTGCGGTACTAGGGATTGAACTCAGGGGTATTCTACCTCCGAGCTACAACCCCAGTCTATTTTTTTATTCTTTATTTTGAAACCGGGTCTCACTAAGTTTCAGAATGCCTCTCTAGGTAGCTGAGGCTGGCCGAGAACCCAGGTCCTCCGGTCTCAGCTTTCCGAATGCTGGGGTTACAAGCGTGCGCTATGTAGCTACAATTTGATTAGCTCAATACAAAATTGTGCTGAGCACAATAAATAAGTATTCTTACCTATCTGGTTAATCATTGAGAAGATAGAGGGCTGTCCTAGGATAAGAAGCAGAGCTTGTTCTTGCAGAATCAGAGAGAAAGGAAACAAGGAGCACAGAGGGCATCTGAAAAGGCCAGTACTGGAATTGAGGAATGGACAGGAGTGATGAGGGACCAAGAAACCTCCTCCACTCTGTGGGCAGGGAGTAAACAGGTTGGTACACCCTGACTGTTGATGTGGGGTTCTCAGGAGTCTCTTTGCACATAAAGGAAATGCATAGGAAAGGATTTCATCCCTTTGAACTCTGTCAATCCCAAGTCAACATCAAACTCAAGTTGTATCAGAAGAACTAACAAGTAAACGTCAGAACCAGAGAAACAATAATTTCCAGGAATCAAACAACTAAGTAAAGAAGAATAAACACCACTGAAAACAGAAGTCAAAACTCAAAATCTTAGGAATTAAAAATCATACCTCAATAATCACCATGAATATAAATGGCCTCAACTTCCCAATAAAAAGATACAAGGTGGCAAAATGGATTAAAACCCAGAATCCATCTATATGCCGCCTGCAAGAAACACCTTACAAGCAAAGATTCCCACAAACTAAAGGTAAAGGGCTGGAGTAAGGTAATCCATGCCAATGGAACTCAAAGATAAGCAGGAAGAGCAACCATGATATCAGATAAACTAAACTTGAAGCCTAAGCTTATCAGAAGAGACAAATCAGGTCACTTTTTACTAGTAAAAGGAACAATCCAGCAAGAGGAAATAACAATTATCAACATCTATGCCCCAACCATAGGTGCAACCACTTTCATAAAACAAACTCTGTATGAAACAAAGACACGCATAGATCCCAATACACTAATACTGGGAGACTTCAATACTCCTCTCATATCACTAGACCGATCTTCTAAACAAAACATTAGTAAAGACACCTTAGGCCTAAGGAATACCATAAACCAAATGGACCTATTAGACACATATAGACTCTTTCACTCAACTACAGCTGAATTCACATTTTTCTCAGCTGCACATGGAACCTTCTCCAAACTAAACCACATTCTGGGCCACAAAGTGAGCACTGGCAAATATGAAAAAGTAACATAATTCCCTGCATCTTTTCAGACCACAATGGAGTGAAACTAAAAATCAACTCTAAGGAGCCCCAGAGTAGCCATGTAAACACATGGTGATTGAACACCACACTGCTGAACAAGGATTGGGTCATAGAAGATGTAAGGGGATAAATTAAAAAATTCCTAGAAACCAATGGAAATAGAGACACAACATATCAAAATCTGTGGGACACCTTGAAGCCAGTACCAAGAGGAAAATTTATAGCACTGAGTGTCCACATAACAAGAACATAAAATCACCAAATAAATAACCTAATGATACAGCTCAAATTATTCAAAAAACAAGAACAGTCTAACCCCAAAGCTGGTGGAAGACAAGAAATTATGAAAATCAGAGCAGAAATTAATGATGTAGGGAATAAAAAAAAATACAGAACATCAACAAAACCAAAAACTGGTTTCTTGAAAAAATAAACAAGATAGATAAACATTGGCCAACATAACCAAAAGAAAGAGAAAATCAACCCAAATTACCAAAATAAGACATGAAAAAGGTAATATTACCAACAACAGTATGGAAATACAGAGGATCATCAGAAACTATTTTGAAAAACTATATTCCAACAAAATGGAAAACCTAGAAGAAATTGACAAATTTCTAGACACATGTAACCTTCCTAAATTGAGTCAAAAAGATGGAAAACTTAAAGTGACCAATAACAATAAAAGAGAGAGAAACAGCAATAAAGAGTTTACCATCAAACAAAAGCCCAGGGCCAGATGGTTTCCAAGTGAATTTTATAAAACATTTATAGAAGAGCTAATCCCAATAATCCTCAAACTATTCCATGAAATAAAAGAAATGGGACCCTCCCAAACACATTCTATGAAGTCAACATCAAATTAATACCAAAGCAAAATAAAGACAGGTCAAGAAAAGAAAACTATAGGCCTATATCATTGATGAACTTAGATGCAAAATGCTAAACAAAATACTAGCAATGTACATTGAAAACTACATCAAGAAAATTATACACCATGACCAAGTTGGGTTCATCCCAGGGATGCAAGGCTGGTTCAATATACGAAAAACAATCCATGTAATTCACCACAAAAACAGAATCAAAGACAAAAATCACATGGCCACCTCAATTGATGCTGAAAAAGCATTTGACAAGATCCAACATCCATTCATGCTAAAAGCACTTCAGAGAATTGGAATAAACGGAACGTACCTCAACATCATAAAGCCAATATACAATAGACCCACAGCCAACAACATATTAAATGGAGAAAAACTGCAAGAGTACCCATTAAAAACAGGAACAAGACAAGAATGTCCATTATCACCTCTTCTGTTCAATATAGTACTTGAGACTCTAGTTAGAGCAATAAGGCAAGAGAAGGAAATCAATGGGGTGAAAATAGGGAAAGATGAATTAAAATTATCCCTTTTTACAGATGACATGATACTATCCTTAGAAGTCCCAACAAAGTCAACCAAAAAACTTATAGAACTGATCAACAAATTGAGCAAAGTGTCTTCATACAAAATCAATCTTAAAAAATCAGAAACTTTCCTGTATGGCAACCATAAATCCACTGAAAAAGAAATCCAGAAAACAATTCCACTCACAGTAGCACCCTGAAAAATAAAATACTTTGGGATAAACCTAACCAAAGAGGTAAAAAACATCTATAAGGAAAACTATAAAAAGTTGAAAAAATTGATGAAGACCTTAGAAGATGGAAAGATCTTCCATGCTCTTGGATAGATAGAATAAATATCATCAAAATGGCTATCCTCCCAAAAGTGATCTACAGATTCAATTCAATATCCATGAAATTACCAAGGTCACTCCTCACAGATATAGAAAAAATCAGTCCTTAAATTTATTTGGAACAACAAAAAGCCCAGGATAGCCAAAGTAGTTCTTAGCAACAAGAGTCATGCAGGAGATATCATAATACCTGACTTTAAACTCTACTACAAAGCCACAATAATAAAAACAGCATGGTATTGGCATAAAAAAGACACAGAGACCAATGGAGCAGAATAGAAGATTCAGATACAGACCCAAGCACTTATAGCCAACTGATTTTTGACAAAGGAGCCAAATATATACACTGGAAGAAAAATAGTCCCTTCAACAAATGGTGTTGGCAAAACTGGTTAACCCTTCACAGGAAAATGGAAATAAACCCCACTTTTTTCTCCTGCCAAGACTCAACTCAAGGTGGATCACAAAACCTGGAAGTCAGGCCAGAGACCTTGCAGCTACTTGAAGAGGGCATAGGCCCAACTCTTCGACACATAGGCACAGGTAAAAACTTTCTCAACAAGACCCCCAAAGCACAAGCAACTCAAAGGAAGATCAATACATGGGATTGCATTAAACTGAACAGCTTCTGTGCAGCAAAGGAAACTATCAAGAACCTC